>JAHKKF010525146.1:0-25987 GCA_019740295.1 Labeo calbasu | reverse complement strand
AGCTGCTTTAAACGCAAAGGATGGTCACATCAAATGCTTATTTATTTTAGTTAATAGAAGTTCTTTGATAAAGAAAATCTATTTATGACATTGTTTTTACAGCATCCTCATTTTATGTGTCTAACTGCCTAAAAATTTTAACAGTTCTGTAGCTTTGTAGGTATAGGACTCTGAAAGCATCTTGGAGATGTTGCCACAGTTCTTCTGGATTTAGTCTGTCTCCGTTTTTTCTGTTTCTTAAGACAGACTGGATTGAATGATGGAGAGATCAGATCTCTGTTTGCACAAGGAGTCTGACAACAGCCTGTGCTCCAAACAAAAATCTCACTGGATTATTACAATTAATGGCAAAATGAATGTTTAGAAATGTAAACTGATATTTCCTACTGATACACTACTTTAACTGACTTTAAACAATTTTTTAGCTGATGAAAATACTAGTGGCCTAAGACTTTTGCACAGTACTGTATATATACATATATGTATGTATATATATATATATATATATATCAGAGGTTGCGCTAGCCTTTAACAGTGTCCGTCATTTTGACGTCGTAAAAATTCCGTCATAATCTATTATTACCCGTCATTTTAATTTTCAGATTTTAGTACATAACACATTCAATTGCTTTTATTTTTGTTCACATTTTTATTTTTAATCATGAACCTACAGTGTTTAAAAACAACAAAATACGCTAGGGCTGGGTAATCCAAAAAAAAAAAAAACAATGGACTACTAGATTTTAATAGATTCTCATTTTAATGAACCAATATCGATTCTTAAATCACAATCGATCTTTTGGTCTATGCTGTTTTCAGGTGATGAATGGACAATATTCCTTCCAACTTCCTTCCAATAAATAGCAATAGGCAATAGGAAGTTCAGGCAATAAATACCGTTTTGGCGCTCTTTAATGTGGTGTGATAGATCATTGTAGCTTTTGTGTACTCGCTTGTGCGTAATCAAAAGCATAGCAAAAGTTACAATAGATCACCCTTAGTGTAATCCGTCAAAGTGACGGACGGCCTTCAGATTTTTCTGTCACTGATAAAAAAAAATAAATTCAGTTAACGCGACCTCTGATATAAATATATATATATATATATATATATATATATACTTTTATTAGCAAGGATGTTTTAAATTGAGTGATGATAAATACATTTATACTATTCCAAAATATTTCTATTTCAGAATTTTTTCTATTTCAGTTGTATTTCAGAATATTACAATGAATTCTGAATGATCATGTGACTGGGTTAATGATGTTATTTTAAGTAGTAAAGATATTTCACAATTTTACTGTTTTTGCTATACTTCGGATCAAATAAATGCAGGCTTGGTGTGCAGAAGAGACTTTAAAAACATAAAAAATCTTACTGTCCAAAAACTTTTGACTGGTATAGTGTACATACAGTATATTCTTCAAAGAATCCTGAACTTAAGCTGTACAATAGCTTTTAACATGGATAATAATGAGAAATGTCTGAGCAACAAAATAAGCGTATAAAAACAATTTCTGAAGGATCATATGACACCGAAGACTGAAATAATGGCTGCTGATAATTCAGCTTTGCCACCACAGGAATAAATTATATTACAAAACATGTTAAATTACAAAGTAATTATTTTAAATGGCCTATTTCACAATATTACTGTTTTTACTGTAATTGTTTTAAAATAAATGCATCCTTGGTGACATCGTTTAAATTAAATTTAATTTAATTAAAAATCACCCCAAACTTTTAAACGATAATGAATCAAATCCAGAAGGGAGTAAAAAAGGTTGAATTTAATTATCGTTAAAGCATGACAAGTATAAAATACAAGTTGTGTGGAGAAAATATTGTTTTACTTATTACTTATTTGTGGTTCTGAGTGACCATTCTTTAGAAATCACACAACGGAATCAAAACGTTAACAACAAATTGAGTTAATGCTTTTATTAAATTAAACATTTAATTTATTATGAATTGAACACAATAAATTAATAATGTTTTCATGAACCTCAAAGGATTTGCAAACATATGTCTCTAAAAACATAAAAGTGTTTAACATTTTAGATGCATTTTAATGTCTATCCAACACTTTCCAACATCAAACTACACTTTAAGCACAAATTATAACCTTAACCTTGCCTATCCCAAAACTAAGTCTCAGTTCAAACGTGATCTTTCAAAACAGGACATTTTTGCCTCGAGAAGTCAATTTAGACTCTCTCAAAAACCTGTTTGTATTGGGGTTGAAATGAAAACGATGCTTATATCTGTCCAGTCCGGCATGAGTCAAGGATGATTCGTGTCCTTTCATCTCCTCACGAAGAGGTGCATGAGTCACAGTGGCATATTAGTGTTTCCTTGGCAATGCAATATCTTTATTAGAACAGGAAGGAACAGGAAGCATGGTTATTGGTCTCATATCACCTTCATGTTCTTACACCCTGGGCAACCCATAGGAACTCACAGACCTTGAAAAATAATTTCTTGAAAACTACATTATCTAAAAGTCCACTGTCCAGAGGAAGAAAATGTCAAAGGTATGGGGAAGAACATCTTGAGTGTTTCGCAATAATTTCTTGACATTAGTGTTGGATGCTAGGACTCGATTACATTCAAAAACATAACAGTACATTTGCCAGAAAATTTAAATTAACAATACACTTGGACGCCACATGTCTTGTCCTAAAAATAATTTCCTAGCCAGCTGCATATTCAACTATGTTTACAACAGAACACAGCTGAACTGATTGCATATTTTTCAAATAGTACACGTTACTATTCAAGTTAATGTGAGCCGATAGAAACTGTGAATGATTTGTTCTTAAAATCCCCTCTGGCTTGTTACAGTTATATCTAGTGGATATATTGAAGAGGTTTCGAGAACAACTGGGCTCGACACAGATGATGAGATCAAATGGCATGGAGTGTATATAAACTCACTAAACCTGAGAGCAGCTTAGGACTCACGTATAAGCTATTTTCTGATGGTTGTGGATATATAGACAGATAAGGAGCAGGAGGAGCCTTGTTGTTGGAATATAGTGTGCAATAAAAGGGAACAATCTATAGGTCATCAGTCAGACAGCCTTGAAGCAAACAGCCAAAATCTGATGCCAGGGAAAGTGTTGTGTAGGCACAGTCTTATCTTGACATGCGGAGCTGTGAAGCTGCTAAAAAACGTTTTGCTGGATAAACTGCCAAAATAAATTGGCTAAATAAGTATTCTTAAACAGTTTTAATCGATTTAGAATTAACAAGTTTAAGAATTAACCTCTAAACCTCTAAACAAACCTCTAAATTTAGTTTGTTGCTTAAAGGAGAAGTTCACTTCCAGAACAACAGTTTACAGATAAAGTACTCACCCCCTTGTCATCCAAGATGTTCATGTCTTTCTTCAGTCATAAAGAAATTATGTTTTTTGAGGAAAACATTTCCATATAGCAGACTGATATGGTGCCCCGAGTTTGAACTTCCAAAATGCAGTTTAAATGCAGCTTCAAATGATCCCAAATGCGGTTGTAAACGATCCCAGTCGAGAAAGAAGGGTCTTATCTAGCAAAACGATAGGTTATTTTCATTAAAATAATACAATTTGTATACTTTTTAATGTCAGACGCTCGTCTTGTCTTGCTCTCCCTGAACTCTGTGTATTCTGGCTCAAGACAGTTAGGGTATGTAGAAAAACGCCAATCGTATTTTCTCCCTCAACTTCAAAATCGTCCTATATCGCCGTTTTACCATTTTTGTTGAGGGTGTTTGATCTTCTTTGCATGTTCACTTTGCAAAGACTGGGTCGGTACTTCTGCAGCGATGTAGAATGATTTTGAAATGATTTTGAGGAAGAATGAGGGAGAAAATCTGAGTTTTTCCGATCGTATGAACTTCTCTTTTAAAGGAGTAGTTCACTTCCAGAATAAAAATTTTCATTTAATTTACTCACCCCTATGTCGTCCAAGTTTATGTCTTTCTTTCTTCAAATTAAGAAAATAAGATTTTTGAGAAAGACATTCCAGGATTTTTCCCCATGTAGTGAACTTCAACGGGGATCAATGGGTTGAAGGTCCAAATTGCAATTTCAATGCAGCTAGTGCAAGACAAGCATTTGTGGTTAAAAAGTATATAAAGTTTAATTTTTCACAGATTGCTTCACTAGATAAGACCCTTATTCCTCGGTTGGGCTTGTGTAGAGCCCTTTTGGAGCTGCATTAAAACTGTAGTTTGGACCTTCAATCTGCTGGCTCACAGTTAAGTCCACTATATGGAGAAAAATCCTGGAATGTTTTCCTCAAAAACCTTAATTATTTTTGACTGAAGAAAGAAAGACATGAACATCTTGGATGACATGGGGGCGAATAAATTATCGAAAGTCTGACCCTGGGTCAAATCAAAAGTGTTTTCATGAATATTACATGCGTCAGGTGAGTGAATTATGGTGAGTGATTTAGTGAGAAACTTTCTCCCACACAAGGGAAACTGTTATTTTTGTGTCTAGCTTTCCTTAAAATTCCCCCACAGAAGACTTTCAATATAATTTCAGTGGTTCATTTACCCCAAGCACTTTGATTAAACCATTTTTATTATTTTGCCCACCAAGTGTTAATAACAAGCTTTATTACTTCCCCTGGCACGATGTGGCATTTTAGACCACATGCTATCACATGCACAACAGCATCAGAACCGTAATTCCACATGATCCATTCATATGTGAGTCACATCCACGGCTGTTAGCGAGAGCCTTGAGGTGCATGGCTATAATGTGACAGGAGGTTAATGGAGAAGGAGGACTACTTGACATTTGAAGTCACTGCCATTTTTAACACAAGCCTGTACCTGAGCAATTGCCAGCTCCTTAATTACCAATAGTAATTGCCTTCTTGCCACAAGCAACCACAAACTCACTATCAGAGGAAACTGGATAGGAATATTGGTACTCCGGAAAACTGGATGGTTGCAAATGTGTACAAAAGATATATAGTACATCTGTCATTCCTAATTCGGGATATGATTGCAGATATGGGCGTGCTCGAGGAATCAAGCTTTTGAAAATGTAATATTTTAAAGCAAAACTGCTCAAATAAATGCAATGACATTAACAATTAGGTAATTTGCTGACAAAATTTCAAGATGATTAGAAAATAATTAGATCTAGATCACTAGAACAAAAATATATTGAAATGAAACTATGGCAGTATGAACTTTTTGGTCTCCGACTGAATGAATCAATGTTTTTGAACAAATCAGTTGAGTCAATGATTCACTGATTCACTCATACCAACAGCCACTTGGGAAATTTCTGAATGAATTAGCATTGTTGAACAAATTGTTTAAGTTAATGAATAATTGAATCACTGATAAAGAGTCATGTGAATTAGTGTTTGTGAATGAATCGGTTGAAAAACACTCACATGGGAAATTCCTCAATGATTCAGTGTTGTTGAACAAATCGGTTCAGTAAATTATATTTTGACTCACTCATTAAGAGTTGCTTGTTTCGTTTTTGAATAAATCAGTGTTTTTGAATCAGTTGAGTGAATAATTCACTGATTTACTCATAACAACAGCCACTTGGGACATTTCTAAGTGAATTCGCGTTGTTGAACGAATGATTACTTCAGTCACTGTAATTTCATACATTTGTCACGTTGTATTTGTCATGTGACATACCAGTGTCAGTTGCATCACTTCACTGCCGTTCACAAATCGTCTATATATATAGAGAGAGAGAGAGAGAGAGAGCGAGAGAGAAAGATAGAGATTGTTGCTTATACTTTCATTGAATTGTTCTGGCATTTGCATGTAGGTTGCATTTCCTTATAAAGTTACCATCTAATGGCAAATAACTCCAATTATAAAGCCAGTTTTTACTCGCATTTTGCACTCGTCTGAGTATGCAGCAACAGTCTGACATAAGCAAAAATATACATCACAGCTATTTATTTTCTTTTCTACAGACTTCAATGGTGAATTATAGACCTCTGCAGTTAGTGCTTCTTTTGTAAAGGCCAGACAGAAGAATTTCACTCTTTGACGTGACCTGACAAGTAGCCATTAACTGACCTTTTGATAGATGAACTCATCAGTATGCAGATGAATGACCTTCAAGCAGCTGACTCAAAGCTTGAGGCGACAGAGGTCAACATAGAGCTACTCACCTCTCCTAAAAGAGTCTGAAGAGGTCAAAATTCAACACATTTAGACTTCTTCTGTACAGGAGGCTTTTAAAGTAGTCCGTAAAGTGCGAGACCCTAAGGTTGTGCAAACTAAGAGATCAGAAGAGCTATGACGCACCAAAACCTGTTAAGTATAAGCGAGAGACAGTGGGAGGGCTAGCATTCAGCATGGCAAAGAAAATACAAAGCCAAAAATGGAAAATGAGATTCCAGTGGGGGTCCAGTGATGTGTAAGGGAATACAATTCACACTAATGGATTAGATAATTACATCTGAAATGGTACACACTGATGAAATATGAAATGGTTTTTAGTTATTTGGAATAGCTTCATATGAGAGGCGTAATGTGATCAGACGCTTCGTATGAGAAGCATAATGTGATCAAATATGAGATATAAATTAATGCTTCAAAGCATTCAAGGCTTATTCATCTCTGTCTGCATCAAGAGCTTTTGGAGGGGCGTAACACTACGGTTTTACACTAGCACTGCAGTTCAAGTCTGATGAAATGGTTTGTTATTTTGGTGGCTAATGATTCTTAATGATTATTTCTGTCACTTAAAATGGCATATTAAAATAAGCCCATTGCTATCTAGACACCATTGCCACCAAAATGCTTCAGTTTGAAGAAAATTATATATAATATACTTTTCAGAAGCACGTCTTTTGGAAATTGTAAAGTTAATAACTATAATACACCATGCACGCGCTTTCAATATCGACCTCTAAGGTGTCTGTTTATCGAACAAAAGATGAATGTCTCAGGGATCTTGTTTAACCATGAAATTAAACATGCATAAAATATCAATATCTTGTTTGACAGAAAAGTCTATAATGTATTTCATTTATGCATCAGTATTCATTGTTGGCAACTCAAAGTCAATGAAGGATAAATAGTATCGGGATTTTCTTGACCAAAAGCAGATTGAGGAGTGTTTGAGACCAGTTTGAAAATGTTTTTATTATTATTATTATTATTATTATTATTATTGTTGTTGTTTTTGCCATTCTGTGTAGAAATGACTGTGGATAAAAAAGACACATTTACGTTGTCAGAAATCATTTAAGCATCACAGTAGCCAAAATCTTATTTGAAAAAACAACAACAACAACAACAACAACAAAAGATAGAAATTTAAACTCACTTTGTCCATGAGCGCTTGTCACCTGAGCCCCCTCTTTAGTAAAACGTTTGCTCTGCAAAACCTTTTTCATAACTCACCTGTGGCTTTTTGTCAAAGAATGGGTTGTGACTTACGTTTAAGATATACTTCTGAATAGATCCGTAGTCATGCTTAGTATACCATTTGTTCTACTAAATCTTTTGCATAAGCAACTTGTACTTTTTGGTCAAGGCATCTGTTGTATTGTTTTAAATTGGAAAATACTTCTGAATAGATTTAAAGGAGTCATGACATGAGAAATCAAATTTGCTTTGATCTTTTGTAATATAGGAGGTCTTTGTACCATTAAAACATCCTGCAAGTTTCATAGTTTAAAACCTCCTCCCCATTATAAACGAAGCATTTATTTAGTCAAGCTCTGAACGGCTCATTTGAGGTGCCAGAGTGACATCAATCGGGCGCTGTCGTCTGCATATACACCGCCTCTAGAGCAAGACATTGACGAATAGTCATCTTCTCACCATACACCCCGCCCACTGGCTTTCAACCGCATAACGTCTTTACACTTGAATATGCTGAATGCGAGTGTTGCGTCGCGCCAAAAGTGAATAGAAATTACAATCACTGCCGCTATCTTGTCTACACTGGATACAGTATAGAAATGCCATTCGCTTTCTGACACAGTCCACACATTTGAGTCTGTCGTCAATAGGACAAATGGAGTGAAAGTATGTTCGCTTTGCATAGATATCAGAAGGATCCCAGTTTCCTATGCAACGACGTTAGCCAATGATAACAGTGGCGGAATACTGACTGAAGTCTTAAAGGATTCGCCCCTTGAACCAGCTCGTTTTAGAGAGAGGGTTAGAATGAGGGTTGAATAAATCAGTTTTCGACATATTTATTTATGTATTGTGCAAAAATTTTATTAACATTATAAGTAAACCTCAAGAAACAATCATTAAAAAATCCATGTCATGACCCCTTTAAAGGAGAAGTTCACTTTCAGAACAAAAATTTACAGATCATTTACTCACCCCCTTGTCATCCAAGATGTTTATGTCTGTCTTTCTTCAGTCGCAAAGAAATAAAGTTTCTTGAGGAAAACATTTCAGGAATTTTCTCCATATAGTGGACTTCTATGGTGCTTGCGAGTTCGAAACTGCAGCTTCGAAGGGCTCTAAAGGATCCCAGCCGAAGAAGAAGGGTCTTATCTAACAAAACGAACAGTTATTTTCTAAAAAAAAAAAAGTACAACTTACATACTTTTTAACCTCAAATTCTTGTCTTGTCTAGCTCTGCGTGAACTTCGAGCATTCCGGTTCAATACAGTTAGGGTAGGTTGAAAAACTCAAATCTAATTGTCTCCTCCACATTTTCTCCTCCAACTTTAAAATCGCCCTATATCGCTGCAGAATTACCGATCCAGCATTTACAAAGTGAGTGCGCAAGGAGGGTCAAACACCCTTTACAAAAAAAGGTAAAACAGCGATGTAGGAGGATTTTGAAGTTGGAGGAGAAAATGAGATGGGAGTTTTTGGATGACAAGGGGATAAGTAAAATATCTGTAAATTTTTGTTCTGGAAGTGAACTTCTCCTTTAAGTTAAATTATGCATCTTTAGAATTTGAGACAATCAGTCAACAAATAATGCTGGAAAAAGGTAGTCACTATGATTTTTATAATGACTAATGCCATTGTGTTTGATATAGCCAGATGTGGTTAATGTGTATGGGCTTTTTCCAAAATTAAATTTTCGGTGACACTCCGATTTAGATTAAATGTGATTTGATTAATCTTCAATATCTGGCTTGTTGTTGCAGATTACTCAGAGATAATCGTGTCTTATCGGATTTGTCTGTCCACGGTCTGGCTTTTAGCACCTGAACGGACCTATCAGTGCCCTCTCGACCGAGTCCTTTTCCTCCACTGAGTTTCTTCCACAGCTGTCCACAAGAAACCCATCAACTCGAGCTTTGACGGATAGAAATAATTGTTGCCTAGCAACACTGGTTTGAGATTTGTGAATGCCAATGAGGCTTTACTGTTCATTCATTGCAACATGGGAATGATAGAGGTTAACCATTAATTTTAGGCACAGTTCAGGCAGAAACATCTGCTCAATCTCCCATCCTACAGTGTATTATAAGCACACTAGGTGAAGTGTCGCATGACACACTGTGACGAATTCAGAGATAATCTACAGAGAACGCTCGCTGCTTGATTTGCCGACTATAATGACACCAGCTTGGTTTATGAATATGATGACAATGATTATCGAGGCACATTAGCCTCATTGCTAATCATTTTATATGCCAAAACATTTTTCTTTTTCATTGAATCAGCAAGTAATGCTTGGGATCAGTCCAAGATATATATGGGTTGAGTGCTTTATCTGGGGGTAAAACACCTGGACTGTTCCCAGGGTTTATTTTTTTGATTAAGTGATAACTAATGTCCTGATATTGTTTATTACTGAATCACCTTGCCTGAAAACAGTACAGGTGCTATAAAATATCACACAATTTCCTTAAAGTGCAAAGTATCATATTTCCAGTGATGTCAGGTTTATGTATTTATTTTTACAGGTTACGGTTACAACCTCATAGGTCAATAGTCATGTACGTGTCTCTTTTCACAGCAGAATCAGAGGTGCTTTGAAGAGTGAGAAGAAGCCTTAGGGTGAAGCTAGTATGTATAGTATGTATTCAGACTGTATCAAGTGCATACTTTAGGTTTGAATGGCACTTTTGTTCTCACTTAGCTAACAAAAGCCAATCAGAGGGAAGTAGCCAATGACCATCTCAGCAACCCATTATTATATGGTCTTAACTCACTTTGTTGCCCTTATGATAGCAGTGCAGTGATTGCAGTGCCATTTAAGGTCTTTTGTATAAGCACGTAACATCTGCATGAGGTCATTGCTATAAACTGTTCTTTAGATATTCTTAGAATTTCCTTTAAAAATACTGTTAATATGATTTATTATTGAGGAATATTGATACTATCAAAAATAGTCCCAAATGACCAAATAGTACTATAAATTAGTTTTATTTATTATTTCTTATGACAATGAGATAAGTTAAGAAATATGCTATCACAGACAATATGAAAGAAGAAATACATTTTGTCCTAGAGGCATAGTTCACCCAATCATAGTTTAGCCTCATTTGATCCCAAATCCTAGACTCACTTTTTTCTGTAAAACAGATCTGTATGGGACCCAATACTTTAAAGGGATAGCTCACCCAAAAATGAAAACTGAACTGTCGTATGCACATTCACGAAAGAGTGGCATTCCACTTAGGACATAAGCAAATGTGGAAGCACAGAGGAGAGAGCAAATCAAAACACCAGTCATGAATCAGAAGTACAAAACGAGGATTTGTAAAGGCAGATGTCAGAGGATTTGGATATATAGCCAAGAGGAGACTTTTTTCTTTTTTGTAAACAAAACTTGGTTCTTGCCAGACTAGCATATTCTTACCAGAACTACATCATCCGCTGGAACACCACTCTCTTTTGTGAACATGCATATGACAGTTAGCGGAAGCTTTAGCCTTTATTAACCCCCCCGGAGCTGTGTGGAGTACTGTTAATGATGGATGGATGCACTTTTTGGGCTTCAAAATCTCAACAGCCATTCACTACTATTATAAAGCTTGTAAAAGACAGGATATTTTTTTAATATAACTCAGATTGTATTTGTCTGAAAGAAGAAAGTCATATACACATAAGACGGCTTGAGAGTGAGTAAATCAGAGAGTAATTTTCATTTTTGGGTGAACTATTCTTTTAATAGTAAGGACAGAAAAGAAAGAGGGTCAGACAAGTTTGGGACAACATGACGATGTGTAAATGATGACAATGTTCATTTTTGGGTCAACTGTCTCTTTACGAAAACTTAACACCTTCTGAGAAGGAGGTTAAAATGTGTATTCATGTGTTTTGTGTAGCTGAATTTAATGAGCTGCATTATAATAAGAAATGGGAAGAGATAACACTAATGCTTCAGTGAGTTTTTGAGTGTGGTTTTGTGTCCTTGGATGTGTGTGTGTGTTTGTGCGTATCACCCCTCGTTAACCTGGTCGACGAGTTAAGCTACTGTCATGCTAAGGTAAGAATGACAGACCAAAATTAAAATTGTGTTAAAAATGTACTTACTCTCATGTTATCCAAGATGTAGATGAGTTTGTTTCTTCATCAGATCAGATTTGGAGAAATTTAGCTTTACATGATTTGCACACCAGTGGATCCTCTGCAGTGAATGGGTGCCGCCAGATTGAGAGTTCCAATTCCAAAAAAAAATCTGTTCTGATAAGAGACAAACTCATCGACATCTTGGATAGCCTGAGGGTGAATACATTTTAAGCTAATTATTTATTTATTTATTTATTTTGAATTAACTAATCCTTTAAAGTGGATACAGGCATTTGATGTATTTAAAATGTTTTACTTTTCATTCTAGGTTAATTTTAGATTTTCAGTAATATGTTTTGAGCTCACAGCCTTAGATTAGTGTCTGTAGCGAAAGCCATGGAACATCATAAATGGAAAGTGTCTAGGACATTACTTGCAATATCAATCCAGGCTCATGAAAATGCGTGCATTTATGTACATTTCTGCCACACCATAATTACGTACCTTACTGCACGTATTGTAGCCGTTTCGAAGTGAAATGTCCAGAGAGTGGCGCTAAAACACGTTCACGTTTTATTACGTTGGTACAGGCACGTATTGCTGCGTTTTTATTACACTGCTTGAGGTACATACTGCGGCTGTTCGGAATTCAAATTTCCGGGGAGTGTCGCTAAAGGTTAATGCTGTATTGTGTTGGAAATATCCCCTACACTAAACCCAATTATAAACCCACCGATAGTGTTAACAAATGCAAAAGTGATATAAAAACGCATTTGTAATTTGTAATTGCTATTATAACTTCCTTACGTGGATTTGTGCTGTTTTGTCAAACTGTAATTTCACAGGGTTCATACAGGAGATCTTCATCATTAAACTGCAGTGCTGTATCACGTGAGCTAAAACGCAACCCTACTGAGTTAAAAAACTCATGCATCTGAAGCTGTATATGTGACGACAACGTTCAAAAGTATCAGTTTTCAATTCGCGCAGGATGTTAAAATTGTTTTGAAGTCATAACATAATATTAAGCAAGTAATTGTTTGAAAATTAGGTTTTATTAATCAAAACTCTGTACTTGTAAATCATACTTTGTGTGAAAAGGAATAAATGTTGGGAGTGTTACTGCCTAGTGTTCATTTCAACTGGAAACTGCAGTAATTCGTACATACAGGTACATTTTTTCAGTTTTGCAGAAATGTATATAGAGGCACTTATTTCCAGTGAGCCTAGGTAGCGCAATAGCCTGAAGGCCCTATGTTTCAGCTACATCTGTGGGTAATTTTTAATATTTACTAACTGAGATGTTCTTCATTCTAAAATTTGCATGATTTAATTTGCATGTGTTTTATTTCTGACAGAAAAACAGGAGGCCAACAATAATTTGATTTGAGCAGAAATTGCAGTTCCAGTCACATATTATTGAATGTTAATTTTGACAAGCTAGTCGTGGAGAATTGACATTTTCATGTGGGCGTTTGTGACACTGCAGTATTTTTGTTGTTTTGTTTTGTTTGGACTGAAAAACTACATGCCACGCCAACGGGTTTCTTTTTCTATTATTCTGTTTCACTGTGCGGCCTGTGGGAGTTTAAAACATTGATTTTCATAATTTGTCTCATTTGCAGTAACGAACAGTCTGGGAAGGGCCTTTTTTTCTTAAGTCAATATTTGTTGAACATATTAGAGAACAAACTGTTCATGTTTATCCTTGTAAAGTCTGGAAAGCATTATTTCCATCATGCCAAACACCTGATGCTCACATGCTGTCCTTGTGTCTGATAGATAGAAATGTATTGAATAAGCACTGAACATAAACAGCAATTCATTTGTATTCCAGACTCTTTATTCCAGTAGAGGCCATGATGTTATACAATGCATCCTAAAATAGAAGTGGAGTGTACCGTTATCTCCACTGGGTCAAGTGTTGACATAAGTGCATGAGGCTGAACTGGGCTGTAGCTGTTTACACTAATCAGTCCTGTCCTGCCAAGCTCTTTTGCTGACTCTTGTGTCAAGAGAGCGTTGGTTCAGATTAACATTCGCTCATTCTCACCACATCCGACTCGAGGTTAATGCTGGATGCATTTGTTTGGGTCTTTTTGGCCCCAGGCACACAAGCCAATGTGTTTGGTGCAGAAACCCAGCTGGTATATGTATCCAATTAAAAAGTGTACATAAAAAGTGGAAAAGAAAGTTAAATATAAACAAACAAATACATATAAACTATCTTCTTGAAGTTGTAAATAAAGCAAAGATTAATAAAGTATGTTTTACATGAAAGTACTGTTTCAGTTTCAGTATGTATGTATTTATATTGTGCCATATCAGCGTATTTGTCTGTATTTTTTCTTTTCTAATTTTAGGGCTGTCACTAGCGATTATATTGGTAATCGAGTAATCAGCCGTTTACTCTGATGATTAGTCGAGTAATTGAATAATTAGAATTAGTGTCCCGTACGAATTAACCATGTTTTTTTTTTTTTTTTTTGGCACATTGATTACCATTTGTATAACCATAGTTTTACTACAAATGCCATGGTAAAACTATTGTTAGTGTAGCAAGACCATGGTTAATTTGTGGTTACCATGGTTTAAATAACCATGTTTTATTTGTAGTAAAACCATGGTTAATTTTCGGTTTAATTTAAGGTTTATTGTGGTAATAAAAAAAAATCTAAGCAAACAATAGCCTTTAAAGTGACTTAAAATACATATATAATAGCAATGAGGCAATAATAATTAGTTGAAATCAAGTATGAAAAGCAAGTAATCATATGGTTTTATTGAACAAAACGGTTAAAATACTTTCAGCGCGATCTAATCTTTGTTTAATGTTGACTACACAACATCTGATTTAAATGTCCACTTAATCTCTAATATTTAGCCATTTCTTTACGACAGAAATGCTACAGCTAGCGTTTGTGAATTCACGATAGTATTATGCTTTGTTATATTTTTAAACGCGTTTATATATATATATCATGCAGCCTTAGAAAACGGTCTAATAACGCGTTTCATGAATTCTCGTCCGTGGAATGCGCCACTAACGGTATTTTGCCGGTTATTGGACACAGCAAAATGCAATCGTTTTTTTTTTTGTTTTTTGTTTTAATTGAGTACTCTAATTAAATCGAGGTGTCAGAATATTTAAACGAGATAAATGTGACCCTGGTCCACAAAACCAGTCATAAGGGTCATTTTTTCTTAAGATTTATACAGCACACAAGCTTAATAAATAAGAGTTTCATTGATGCATGGTTTGTTGTGATAGGACAATATTTGGCCGAGATACAACTATTTGAAAATCTGGAATCTGAGGGTGCAAAAAATCAAAAATCACCTGTAAAGTTGTCCAAATTAAGTTCTTAGCAATGCATATTATTTATGGTACGAAATTTACTAAATGTCTTAATGGAACATGGTCTTTACTTAATTAATATCCCAATGATTTTTGCCATAAAAGAAAAATTGATAATTTTGACCCATACAATGTATTGTTGGCTATTGCTACAAATATACCAGTTCTACTTATGACTGGTTTTGTGGTCCAGGGTCATATATAAGAACTGAATAGAAGACAATTGTTTTAGATTAGAATTTTCATAAAATACAACGCTTTTTATCATAGATGCAACATCATGCTCAAACAAGCCAATTATATTTCACTTGCAGCTGCAATCACTCTAATGTTTGTTAGTGCTTTGTAATTTATTGCCCCTTATAAATCACTTTGTTGATAACCCACTTCTCTGTATGGAGTGATGATTTATTGTTATTGGAGGGCAAGAGGGAATGGTAATAAATGGTTGTTCAGGCTCTTCCTCTAGAGCTTTTACATCTGTCTTCTAGCTGAGCATCTGCCCTACGTCGGGGGTCCATTAGCTTTTAGTGAGTGTCAGAACTGCTTCTGCAATGGAATGGTCCTGAAAGGATTTTGACCTGTAAACTTATAAACTCATAAACAAGCATGACATCTTGGCTGTTTTTGTGTCACTGGGTAATCTGCAACAAAATACAATATCCACAGGATTATTTAGAGGAAATGAGCTGAAATCGGTTTTATTGGATTTTATGTTGCAAGATTACTGTCATGAAATTCTCATAAATTACAGCTTCTGCATTAGTATGTGATAACATTATAGGATGTTAAAGCATAAAAATGAGATCAGGCAAAGGGAAATTTCCTAATCATCTACTATCAGTTTATTTTAAACAACAACTGTACAAAATACAAATACAAAACAGCAAGAAAGACAATTTAAAGACTAATAATGAGCAAATGTTACCACCACACACTTTTTGCTTACATCACAACAGCTGTACATTTCATCCACTAAAGTGTTTGCGTTGTGTTAGGTTTAAAATGTCACATCACAATCCATATTCACACAGATAGTATTTTACAGCAGCCACTACTGAAAACTACAGATAGAGCGCTAAAACATCTTGTTTTTTTAGGGAGAGAGATATGAAAACAAGGTATTTACAGCATAAAATAATTCTTAAATTACCTTCCCTTCCATTATACAACAGTGATGCAAATGATAGACACAAATATCCAAAATCACAGATGATCTTCATCTCCTCTTTAATTTTTCATTTTACCATCCGCAAAATTGAGCTCTGCTGGAAAATCTCAGTGCCAGCGTGAGCATCAGATCTGAGAAAACAGCCTCAGCTGATAATGCTATGCACAATATATGTGACAAACAATAGATACTTGTTTAATCTAGATTTAGACTGATACATTTGAGAAGTGGGTGTGAATCGTGACCTGCCGAAATGCTAAAATTAAGGGCTTGAGTATGCAATGCCCTTAAATCTAGTGTCACGGCTGTGGGTGTACTATGGTGTTTTAAGCCTCATAATGGTGTCATTTTATATCCTTTTGCAAAACAAAGTATCATTGAGCAGGATACAGCTCTACAATTGTAAAACTGAGCCTACAATGGAAACAAATGAGAGCCGAGAAGTAATCACCCGTCCATTTTTTTAGCGCGAACTGTGAGTGACAATGTGACAACTGTTCTTGGAACAAGTTTTCCAGACTGATTATTTGGCAGTGATGCGTGCAGCCGTTGCCACGGTGACCACTGGCCATCACTTTGAGACCAGAGTGGTAGAAATCTTCTGACATTAAGTAAAAAATTTCACTTCTACGCTTACACTAGGACTGCACAATTTCGGATAAAAATTGAGATTTATTTTGGCAGAGGGACGAAGCCAAATATAGCCATTAAACGTTCGCTTTTTCTCTCTCTAAACAACTGGTTTATAAGTGCTTCTTATTACAGTTAGGGAACGCATGTAAGCCACCCAAACTCAGTAGATGCAGAGATGAGTTCATGTAGAGCAGCTTTTACTGCAATTCAAGCCACTTTGAGATACTGAAAACACTGTAACAGAACACAGTGCAGCGCTTCGCACAGGCCATTCTAGATGTGCCAGTCGCAAATGTGTAGTTAATTTTCAATGAGAGATATGCGGAAAACAGCTAATAGAGACATATGCGATGCTCGTGCACTCAAAATCCTGTTTGAAACATGTAGTGCATATACAGTTGAGGTCAAAAGTTTACATAGACCTTACAGAGTCTGCAATATTTTAATTATTTTACCAAAATAAGTGGGATCATACAAAATGCATGTTTTATTTAGTACTGACCTGAATAAGATATTTCACATAAAAGACATTTCCATAAAGTCCACAAATGAAAATAATAGTTACATTTCTAAAAATGTAACTATTAACTATTAACTAACTGTAATGTCTAAAAAAGTTGTTGTTACCTGAATGATCCACAGCTGTGTTTTTCTTTTCTTTTTTTTAGTAATAGTCGTTCATGAGTCCTGAACAGTTAAACTGCCCGCTGTTCTTCAGAAGAATCCTTTAGATCCCACAAATTCTTTGGTTTTTCAGCATTTTTGTGAATTTGAACCCTTTCCAATGATTTTGAGATCCATCTTTTCACACTGAGGGACTAATTTGCAACTATTACAGAAGTTTTAAATGCTCACTGTGTCTGGGTGGAGGAGAGAGGGATGAGGAGACAAAGGAGTAAACTTGACAAACTAATGTACTTTTAGTAAAACAAAACCAAAAGTGAAATACAGGAGAGGCAAAACCACAAAAGAGAACAGGAAGACATATAACACAGAACACAGGACACTGGAAACACTGGGCTTAAATACATTACAAACGAAGGAAAAACAAGACACACCTGGGATCAAATTAACTAGACAAGAACGGGTAACATTACAAGTCCAAAGTCCAAACCCTGACACACTGATGCTTCAGAAGGAAACATTAAGAGCCGGGGGTGAAAACTTTTAGAATTTGAAGAAAACTGTTTAAATTTGAAAACGGTTTAAATACACAAAAATGTGGGAAACCCAAAGAATGTGGATCATTCAGGTAACAACACAGTATTAAGAATCAAGCGTATGTAAACTTTTGAACAGGGCCATTTTTAGAAATTAGAAACTATTTTTTTTTTCTTGTGGACTATATGTAAATGTCTTTTCTGTGAAATGTTATATTCAGGTCAGTAGTAAATAAAAAATAACATGCATTTTGTATGATCCCTCTTATTTTGGTAAAATAATTAACATTTTGCAGATTCTGCAAGGCGTATGTAAACTTTTGACCTTAATTGTATTTATTTCATTAAACTGCAGCCTTTGTGATTTTATAATACCACTAAGCCATATCACAACTGCAGTTTTATTTCAATTAATCATGCAGCCCTAGTTCACACGCTCAGTCACCTCCAAATCAATACCATCACCGAGTCATGTTCAATCAGTTATCCAATTGTCTGTCTGTCCTCACCCATGATTGCTTCTGGAGCATTACCTCACCTTCACAAGACTGGCCCAGGCCTGTTTTGGACTTCAGCCACTTTAAAAGTGTAGGCTATGAATAAATCTGCATTGTTTTGAATCTGTAAATGAACGTCTGTGATTGTCAAAATGCTGTCTCCATGTTGAGGCCCCACCAACAGGCCACTCAGAGGCACTATGAAAGTGCAAATTAAGCAACCTAATCTAAGAAGGATCTAAGCACTAGCCAGTGTGTCTTTACAAGCTATCGAGGACTCTTTAAACGACAACCTCTTCCTCTCAGGCAAAAGCTCTTCGGCTGCCCCGCGGATGTCGTCGAGCTCTGTGGTGTAGTGGTCTGGGCTTTCACCATTGGAGGTCTCCTTGATGACGCTGTATGTGAGGGCCACGCTATACGTGGGAGGCTTCTCGGAGCGCTGGGGCCCACAGTGGCATAGTTTGTGGAAAGCGGCACGGAACTTCTGAGACATGGCGTTGTAGATGATTGGGTTGATGGCGCTGTTCATGTAGATGCAGAGACGGCAGAACAGAACGAACCAGTTGTCCAGATAAGCTTCCTTCAGGAAGGAGTTGACCACCACCAGCGTTCGATAGGGCATCCACAGCACAGCGAAGAGGATCACTACCACCGCCAGCATCTTTGTCACCTACAAAAGACAGGATGACAGAAGTTTTCAGTTATGTATGTAACTCTCTGATCCCTCATGATTACTTTTTTCCCTCTTTGGTCTATATTATATTGCATTATTACGCACCTAAACAGTGTTTAAGTTAAATATGGGTACATTTAGCATTTATGTTTACCATTAATAATCAATTTTACATTCCACATTGTTGCTTTAATATGACTGATTAATGTGTAAGGTGAAAATGTCTGAATATAAGTGACTTGACTAGCATGAGCTAGACTAGCACCTGTTTTCTTACTAGAGAGGTACCAACATGCTTACTTTAATTTCTCACTCAATCTTGGCCTTTTGCAACAGTATAAACATGATTGTCACGGTGCAGCTGTTGTATTGTTTGCCATAACTGTTTACAAATGCATTAACACACCATAACATGTCACGGTTCATTTATTGTAGAGATTTACAACATGGCTTTAAGACTGATTTTATAAACATCATGAGAGGTGTGTTTTCTCACCATGTTAGACAACCAGGCAGTCAAAGAGCCCTATAGGGCAACACAGCAACAACACAAGTGCTGTCCTTAGTTTATCAAATAGAGTCTGGCTTTGCTATGCATTTGGACTTTTACCTGCTCAAGGCCATGTGAGCATCACAACACGTAACATTTCTCAAATAGTCGGCAAACGCCCGTATTCTGGTTGTGGATCACATATTTCCTGCACTTCCATTCACCGCAACTAGTGTAGTCCGATTCCCCAAATAATGAGTCTTATGAGTCGGCTCCTTCATGTGAATCAAGTACGACTAATACGTTCCGAATCTCAAACGAGTGATTCTAATGACTCGGTTCTTTAAAAACGCTCAGCGCGACCAATGCAGTTCTATTTCTAAATGAATCTAATGAGATTTTTAAAGAATCAAACATACAGCGATCAGAATCTCGAACGAATAACTCGAGACGGTTCTATTTAAATGAATCGCGAGTTCGTGAGTGTGATTACTGACTGACTGTGTTTGCTGACATGTGATATTAAAGATTATTAGAAAAGTCAAATATGTTAGCACGATTTTTTTTGTATTTTTATTAAATTCGAAATTATTTAAGTGCATGTATGCCGTCTCTAAAACGTCTTTGAAAAGTCATTCAAGTATTTGTATGTAATTTTTGCGAGAATTGTATTACATTTACTTTTAATTGATGCTATATCTATCTATCTATCTATCTCTGTCTGTCTGTCTATCTATCTATCTATCTATCTATCTATTCATTAATTAAAATATTGTTTCCTCAGAAGTAATAAAAGCGTAAATGTCAAGACAAGAAATCCAAACGAGAACCAACGATTCTCATTTTAAACCAGCAAATGCTACTAGAACTTCGCGCACAATTACGCACAGAAGAAAATTATTTTTTGAGTAAAATAAGCCAAAATAAAACCAGCATTTTACCTGTCTCCGAGAAGCAGCAGTTGTGCTGCTGGAGGAACTCCTGGAGTTCCCATGTACGGACGACTCTTTTTTCCAATTTCTTCGACTTTCCTTGGGATCCGACGGGAGTGGGTTGAGGAAAAGAATTCTTGCGATCAATCCGTACAAAACAGTGGCTAGCAAAAGCGGGATAACGTAAAACACGGCGAAATCAGTGAAATATATGGGCAAATACAGGTTTCTAGACACTTTGTAGGCGCATGTCACGAGGACAGCGTTCTCAAAAACAGCCTCTTTCGTGTCGGAAAGATAAAACCACATAACGCAATAGAGGGACGTTAAAACCCAAACGAGAACAATGATCTTTTTGGCTCTGGAGAGGGTGCACATAAACTGCGCTTTTATCGGGTGGCAAATGGCGATGTAGCGTTCAATGGTGAAGGCTGTGATGGAGCAGGAGGACGCGTTGATGCCCAGGTACTGTAAATAAGTGATGGAGAGGCACCCGGCGTATCCGTACACCCAATGGCCGCTAAACAGACTCTCGGTGATGTTGGGCAGCCCGGCTGCAGTCAGGACCATGAGGTCCGCAACTGCCAGACTCACCAAGTAGCAGTTAGTTGGGGTACGCATGTGCTTGGTCGTTAATACCACAAGAATGACCATAACATTGCCAACAATTCCAACTCCACAAATAAGAATCACTAATAAGATGCTCGCCACCTTGTATTCGACACTATAATCAGTCCACGTATCAGTCCCGTTGTTGAATTTTATTAAAGTGCTGTTCTCCATGCTCCAATTGGTTTTGTTTTCTTCTTTGCGCAAAAATCACTTTTCAGCTCTCCAGGACGCGCGCAAAAAGGTCATGTTTCAACATTCCAGAGAAAGAAAAATTCCTTAAAGTTCAAATCTGTGCAATGTCCGTCTGGAATAAAACACCTCTCACTGCAGACTTCAGATCTTAGATGAAAATTAAACCGTTTGCCTTTGGTGCAAAGCCAAGAATGTGTCCGTGGTAATTTGTGTGATATATAAAAATCCTGTCCCTAGCGTGCATAACTGCAGAGAGCTGACAGAGGTGTTGCACCGCCCAGGGCTGAACAGGCTGATATGGTCTCTCCAAGACCCCTGTAACCCTAATACTAGACCGAGAGCGTCAGTAAGGGCAGGTTGTGCCGTGCGTAATGCCGCAGCACCAAGCAAGAGAGGAAGTGCCTCCAACACACGCTCTGTTCAATTATAGGTTTCTCGGCTAAACTGCCAAAAAACCCTAAATATAGGCCCATTTCACATTCTAATTACAGTGTTCCTCTGCAATATGGTGTTTGTTTTAAAGTCAGTTTGCTTTGGGCATATCAGAACTGATAGTGCTTGCTTTTAGGTTGTTTGTTTCAAGGGTTGTGATGAGGTTACAGATTGATCCATGCATAGAAAGACTTGCCAAGTTTGATTTCACATGCAGAATGCAGGAGGTTTACACCCGGAGGAGAACTATTATTGACACTTAGCTGAGTCTTTTGAGGATGCACAGATCTTCAGTGTATTTACGATGGAAGAAAATTCACTATGATTAATCTTTTATCTATAGTTTTGTGCCTTGAGCTATGGTGCATAACATTGTTATTTGACATTGTATTTGTACAAACAGGTCAACTGAAATTCGATTTTGAGTAAGTGGATAAAAAGCTACAATTGTATCTGTGAAAAAACCCTTTAGCTTTGGAGCATTAAGGTTCGTTCACACCAAGAAAACTAGAAAGATAATAAAGATCGCTATCCACCTTTTTCTTCAATGCAGAGGTAAGCCTGTGGGGGAGACTTCCGGTTCATTATGGGCTATAGGGAAATAAGGAGAAGAATAACGACGTGTAAACGGTTAAACTGTTTGGACTACAAACCAGTGTGTTAATTAAGATAATACATTAAAATAACATGGTATGACACACCAATTTGCAATATCAAGCAGCAAAATAAGCTAAAAATAGCCGGACGCGGATGAGACGGAAGCCTGACCCATACAATTTACAAATGGCATTTAGCAACACATAATTTTTCTTACGGAAAAATTATTCTTATGGAAAAACGATCTATTATAAGCGAACGCCAAAGCAGGATGGATTCTGATTGGCTGTCAATGTTTTTGTCCTTCATCAGCTGAAAAAAACCCGGATATAGTTCATGTGTTATTATTGTTATAGTTGTGGTTTGGACTCTGCTGTTCTTTAAAATGTTGAACGATTTTTAAAACTTCATCTTTTATGATTATAGTTATCGTCCTTGGTTTGAACAGGTCTTTAGTGTTTCAATATTTGAGGTTTTCCAGGTTGGTTCATCTTTGCTCATTCTTAATTTGATGCTAAATGCGTTTTTTGTCAAAAGCAAGACAGTGTCATTCATGACACACAAAATAAATAAATAATTTTTGACAGCTTTTGTATTCTCTTAAGACTTGAAACAAATTGCTTTTATATACTTGAGAAAACTTAATAGCAGTTAACCATCATTGTCAAATCTTGTGGATTATTTTTTAGGATTTTTTTTCCTATTCGTAGACTAGACAACATTTGGCATCATGGCTATTACAGTCAGTAAGTGCTACAAGTCATCGCACTTTTCCATTATGCGAAGGTCAGATCTATTTGTAGAGTTTATGACTCTGTGAGGGGTGATATCTGACAGCCATAAAGACATAATCCATTATGGACACGTTAAAAAATATCAAGAACATTTCGCTTCATGCAGTTCAGCATTTTTAGACCTTCGCAAGTGTAGACAAGCTTAGAAAAATAGAATAACGACCTGATAGTTTTTCTGATTTAATATTTGTTTAAAAGTTCTAGATAGATAATGCATTTGTACAACATATTTGCAACCATAAATGATCTTTATACAGATGATCGCCCATCACCTTACGTAAATGTTTGACTTTTCACATACTTCTTTGCATGGTTAGTGTTAGACTGCCATCTTGTGGACATTCTGAATGACCACACAAATAGTCCAAAAACTTTATTAGCCGATTCTAGAATTCCTTCTTAGGCTTGTGATTCATTTCAAGAATTGAAAAGCAACTAAAGCGCTTTGCTATTAAATATTTCATTATTAGGATCAGGTTAAAATGTTTAAAATGGCTTTGGAAGAACCACAATAGTTATTTATCACTACTGAAAATGCTGTTGGGACATTTATGCCACATAATCATGTACATTGTGGATGTTTTAGACACTAGGATGAGTCCTGCTGCTATATATAGTTGATTTACATCCCATAACAACACATTTAGTGTTCCTACGTCATCTCAACTCTACTCAAACTATGGCCACCCATGTGAAAAACAAGTACACTTGCATAATGACCTTAACTCAGTGGTCTCAAACGCAATTCCTGGAGGTTTCTAGTTATCCTGAAAACCTTGATTAGTTGGATCAGATGTGTTTGATTAGGGTTGGAGCAAAACTGTGCAGAGCTGTGGCCCTCCTGGAATTGAGTTTACTCTATTTTCATGCACTAATTTTGTACTTACACTCTTAAAAATAAAGGTTCTTTCCTGGCATCAATGGTCCAATGAAGAATCTTGAACATCCATAGAACCCTACAAATGCAGAAAATTCTTTATAGTGGAAAACGGTTCTTTAGATTTTTTAAAATGTTCCAAAATGGTTCTTTTAAAAACTGTTCACTGAAAGATTGTTTAGGGAAGCAAAAAAGGTTCTTCTATGGCATCACCACAAAAACATCCATTTGGAGCCTTTTTTTAAAAGTGTAATATACTAAAAATTATTCTAAATACATAACTAAATACATTTTTTAATGCAGAGGTAGTGTATTAAAAGCACATTTTAGTTCATATTCATGGTGGCTCAAAAAAGCACATTTGAGTACACTTAGATATTCTAAAGATTATCCTAATAAGTACTAAAGAATAATTTTTCGTATATTAAGTACAAAATTAGTGCATGAAAATAGAGCACTTAAAGTCTTTAAAATAGAGCACTTTAATTAAGTATAATGAGATGAATAAAAATCTGGAAGCTATTGTTCGTCAAATCTCCTTGAAAAAGAGCTTATATTGCATTGATCAAAGTTAACTTCCTGTAATGGTTCATCACCCAACTTCTACTCTGAAAAGAACCAGCAAAGCCTGTGAGAGATCTGAGAGATTATCAAGGTGAGACGCGAGAGTTTATGAATATGAGATCGTGACAAGCATTCATAAAGACAGGGCTGTGGTTTCATCATTTGTTATGGAAATGTAATGAATAATTCATCATCTGCCGGACTGTATGAATCATTCATTCTCTAATTGAATTTGATTTCAGCAAACTTCAGAATTTAAAACACAAAGATGTTGTCTTGCTCTTAATCCGACACAATGCCAGCAGACCACTCAAAGCTTGGCAGCCGGCATCTCAAAGAAATAAATAAAATTTCTGGCTGCGACTCAGGAATCTCTCATTTTCCTAATGACGAGAGCCCAATCTACGTCTCACTTCGCACGTCTCCCATCATGCACAAAATGAGGTGAAACTAGTCATTTCGTGCGCTCCCGTTATTGGCTGCAAAGAGAGCTGGTTCATATCAGAAAAATGAGATGAGTGCAGGTAGCTGGTGGTGACGCCATCGGCCCATCAAAACCATTTCATCAAATTAAACTTCCTACAATAATACTTACATGTTCAAGGACAATGGAGCTACTTCTACGTCCAAGATTTGATTCTCAACTCTTGTTCTATAAAAACCTTTTTGTCAATTAAAACTCGGATAGTGGATGTTGTGTTGTTATCATTTAAATGGATAGGGATGAGCTCATATTATGATACAATAAAAGCATTTTGTTGCTAGTGAGTCACTATTTTCGATGACCTTCAAGAATGTTTAATAATTAAAAGAGCTGTCTGTCATTCTGTCTCTTTCAGTCTCTTAAAAACTCTTCTGCTTCTCCACATGCCCTACAATTTCTGTCTTATGCTGTATGTATTTAAGAAGCTTAAGAGTTTTGAGAAATCTTTGTCAGAGTATTATTCCTCTTTTTTCTTCCTGTAAGAGCTTTTAGGCATACACCTCCTTATACAAGACTTTATTCAGAATATTATACTAACATACTGTTCTTCATTGCTGCAGTATGTAATACTGGGCCCACTATACATATTTTCTGTATGTACCACACAATGCAAAATGCTCAAAATGCTTCTATTTTGATATTTTCACTGTTTAAAATAACTGTTTTTTATTTGAATATATTTAAAATGTAATTTATTCCTGTGATCAAAGCTACATTTTCAACATCATTACCCCAGTCTTTAGTGTCACATGATCCTTTAGAAATCATTCTAATGTGTTCATTTGCTGTTCAAGAAACATTTTATTATTATTATTATCAATATTTATAACAGTTGAGTACATTTTTTTCAGGATTCTTTGATGAATAGAAAGATCCAAAGATCAGCATTTATCTGAAATAAAAAGCTTTTATAACAAGTCAGTATAATTTTTGGGGAAAGAAATTTTAGAAATTAACACTTTTATTTAGCAAAGATTCTTAAAATTGATCAAAAGTAATAATAAAGACATGAATAATGTTACAAATATTTCTATTTCAGATAAATGCTGTTCTTCTGAACCTGAACTTTCTATTCATCAAAGAAACTT
>JAHKKF010525144.1:5634-21811 GCA_019740295.1 Labeo calbasu | reverse complement strand
AGAAAATTGACCCTTATGACTGGTTTTGTGGTTCTGGGTCACAAATAAGATAACAGGATTGAATACATAACTGGATGCATACTAATTATTCAGGGCTTGTTTCACACAATAGAAGGAGTATAATTTACCTATTTATTATTATTATTAATGCTAATACAAGAAAAATAATACATTTGTTACAGAGAAAACCGCCTGAAGGAATGTGATATAGTCATAGTTCACCCTTTGTGGGGTTCAAACCTACAACCAACCCAGTGCTTTTAGCATTAGGCCACCAACACCAGGTCTGTTCTATAATCACCTCCAATTGCACTTTAGATTTGAAGGTTAAGACTTGTTTGGACGCTTTGATGCTAGTGCAGCGTGTTATTCTCAGAGTCACTGCCAGATGGCAGCAGCGAGGACTGACTGTAGGGGACGCGTGCGCTGCGCAAGCAGGACTGCAGAGTCAGCACGTGAGCGCTATCTGTTCTGCATGGCTACCACTGACACTAAAGCACAGGCGTGACACAAACACGCTGCTGCAGCACAGAGGCCTGCTGTGCATGTCTGGCAGAAACATGATGAACTAATGAAGTAATCAAAACTGAAACAAAGAATGGGCAATATATGCATATAAATGACATATACACGCAAAAAACCAAACAAAACAGAAAACGGAAATCAAAACGTAATAAACAAAAGCATATGCAGGAACATCCAGTCTTCTGCATGAGTTTATCTCCACCCACTCTCTGAAGGAGAGAGAGAAGAGAAAAGGCAGTGCATGTGCTTGTGTATGTGTGTGTGTGTACCTGAGAGTCCTCCAACATCCATCTTTTTCAGATTCTTAGCCTCTAGAATACAGATGGTGAGTTTTCCAGCTGTAGGTACATAGCGAAGAGAGATGCAGATATCTCCAAGCTTTTCAGGCTGTGTTGGGAAAAATGAAACAGGCAGTCTTAAAGCAACAGTTCACCCAAAAATTAAAATACAGTCATTTTTTACTCAGGTTACTTTTATCTCTGGATGAAGATACAGAGCAGAGACTGACCAGTGAGTTGTTTTGACATAGTTTAATGATTCAGAGTGAAGGGAAAACTTGAGAATAATGTCTTGGAGTTCATTGTTGAAATTATGCAACCAGAAATTAGGCAGCCATCTGCATCTGAGCATATTCACACTTTGGTCAGAGTGGTAATAATGCTATTAAGGTGTTTAGGTTCCAGTTTATTGTGATTAAAAATGTGTACGCCACATAGTTTAATGTAATTATGCTTACGATTATGGAGCTTAATTACATTAGTTTGATCAAAGGATTGTGTTTACATGAGGTAAAGTTTAATTGCAATATTACCTGAATCACATTATACTCGCATTATGAGAGTTCGTTAATAATACCAAATGTTGGGTGTCCGATCGTCACATGCCCACTTGGATATTAACAGTTAAGGTCAAAAGTTTACATTCCCCTTTCAGAATCTCCAAAATGCTATTATTTTTAAATTATTTTACCAAAATAATAAGAGGGATCATACAAACTGCACAGTGTTGGGAAGGTTACTTTGGAAATGTAATAGGTTACAGATTACAAGTTACTTGACTTAAAATGTAATAAGTAGTGTAACTTTTCAATTACTTTATTAAAGTAATGTAACTTATTACTTTTAATCACTTTTTGATTACTTTTTCTAAATTTCTAATATTTTCAACTGTTAATCATTTAAACCAGGCAGAATTAACCTTACAGTAGCACTCAGCAATGATTACTGTCAGACTTTCTAAATCCTTTATCAATTGAATTAAGATTATAATAAGTAAGGGATAACATACATCTTTATTTTGTGATAACAACTGGCTGAATGTACATTATCTTACTTATTACACAGCTGCTTGATAGATTATTTAGATGTTTTGTGTCAAAATTATTAGACACAAAACACTGATCTGAGTTGAAATATTTGAATGCAAAGCTTCCATGAAGAAATCAGTTGCTAGCAAATGTTCAAACTAGACTTTTTAGGGATACAGTGCAGTCATAACACTTTTCTTACACATTTCACCACATAAATAATTAAGTAGTAGTACTAGTTTGTTAGTTATTTTATAATTTTTATTTTAAAAACAATAGAGCAAGTCCACAATACCAGGATGACAGAATTAAGAAAGTGTCCACATAATATTGAATTAAGCTTTACTATTTTATTAGCTAACCAAACGCAAAGCTTCCGCCGAGAAAAATTATGACTTAAGTTGCCCCGAATGAGCCTGAGCTGTGTAATAATTAAATTTAAAGCACAGCCACAAATTCAGACTTTTTTTTTTTTTACGTATTTGTGGGGTTTTTTATGTCTTTTATTGTGATAGGACAGTAGAGAGATGACAGGAAAGAGCTGGGAGGACAAAGGGGAGCGGGATCAGCAAAGGACCTCGAGTCGGGAATCGAACTCGGGTCACCGTGAGCGCAGTTGCGCTATATGTCATAACAGGATCATAACATAAATAACATCATAACAAGAAATAGTTTAATAGCTCTGATACTGGGTTTGAAATCAAATGTTTGCATAGTTAAAACACTAGCATCTAACAATGCTTTGGAAACAACAATCTTAAAAAATAAAGTTTATGCATAAACCCAAATAGGAAATAAAACTGTAATCGAATAAGCATGTGTCCTATTCTGTGTCCTAAACTCCTGAAACATTGTCTCATTTTAGAGCAGTCAATGCAATTTATGAAAGAAGTCAATTAAATCTGTAAGTGGGGGTGGGTGTGTGAAAAAATTAAGATGTAATCCCCTTTGTAATCACTGGCATTTTTCAAAAGTAACTAATTTAATTACACTTTTTTTCTCAGTAACTGTAATTAATTACAATTACATTTATTTTGTAATTAAATTACGTAATTCCGTTACATGTAACTAGTTACTCCCCAACACTGCAAATGCATCATTCAGGTAACAACACAGTATTAAGAATCAAGGGGATGTAAACTTTTGAACCGGGTCATTTTTGTAAATTCAGCTATTATTTTCTTTTGTGGACTATATGTAAATATATAGTCCACAAGTATATTTTTCAGGTCAGTACTAAATAAACAATAACATGCATTTTGTATGACCCTCTTACTTTGGTAAAATAATTAACTATTCTGATGGGGGGGTGTAAACTTTTGACAGCAACTGTAATTCTTACAAATAAGCATATTTAAACAAATTTCAGTAGATATGATTAGTAATGTTTTCAGTGAAAAACAATGTAATTTCTGTCTTATCTTCACAGAAAGCTACTGGTTTTAAAAGACTCGGGAATAATTATATTATTTAATGTTTTTGAAAGAAGTTTCTTATGTTTACCAAGACAGAAATACAGTAAAACTAAAAATATTATAAACATTTCAACACTGATAGATATAGAGATATAGAGAAATGAATACTTTAATTTGGCAAGCATGAAATTTCTATTAATCAAAAAATCCTTAAACAATGTTTCCACTAATAGTAAAATATTATGCTGTTATATAACACTGTTTTAAACACAGGTCTGTATAATAAAAGCCATTATTATTAATTCTGCACTAATAATTGATAGTAACTCAGCAGCAAAATAGCATATCAGATTGATTTCTGAAGGATCATGTGACATTGAAGACTGGAGTAATGATGATGAAAATTCAGCTTTGCATCACAGGAATAAATTATATTTATATATTTACACTGAAAACAGTTATTTTAATAATTTCTCACAGTTAGTGCTGTGCAATGATTAATTGCAATTAATCGCATTAAGAATAAAAGTTTTTGTCTGCATAATATACGTGTGTGTGTACTGTGTATACAGTATATATTTTGAAAATATTTACATGTATTACAAGTATATATTTTTATTGATATAATTAATATTATATATAAATATATTTAATATATAAATATAACTTATTTTTGTTTAATATATACACATATGTGACCCTAGACCACAAAACCAGTCGTAAGTAGCACGGGTATATTTGTAGCAATAGCCAAAAATACACTGTATGGGTCAATTATGTAATGAGTACATTTTTCTTTTATGCCAAAAATCATTAGAATATTAAGTAAAGATCATGTTCCATAAAGATGTTTTGTAAATTTCTTATCGTAAATATATCAAAACTTACTTTTTGATTAGTAATATGCATTGCTAACAACTTTTTTGCAAAGAACATCTTTTGTTTCCACGATTTGGCACAACATGGGGGCAAATGAGGACACTGAATAATACATAAATAGTGTCTCATCAAACAGTTGTTTTAATGGAAACGTGTTAAGGTAGGAAAGAATTGCATTATGTAACATTATGGGCATAAAAGCATGTTTAGAAGTGCCAGTTCATTAACTCTCATTACGATTAGCAGACGACAGCTGCTAGCTAACGTGAAGTGACTGACAGATGAAGGACACATGTACCTCCTCTTTCTCTGCACTGTCCAGGTCTCTCCATTGCTCGATAGGTTGTGCCAGGTCCAGGGTGTTCATGGGAATCTTCACCTCACCGATCACATCGTGCTTTGAGAAACGGTCAAAGTCGTACACAGACATGACCAGAGTCTTTCCTCCCATTTCAGTGAACGGGATCTAGAAATCAACCATCATCTCTTGAGTGCTTTCACAAACACACTTGATAATGACATAAACTGGTATTTTATTGTAACAGATACTCTACCTTAAAGTGGAAAGTCTCATTGAAGACAGGGTTGAGGGTTTTCTTGTGCACCTTGGTGTCATACTTCTTCTTCTTGTCGGGGAGAATGAAAACTTTGACATACGGATCTGAGGTGCCGCCACTGTCCATGGAAAGAAGATCTGCAGCTTGCAGGATGCCCACTGTCAGCTACATGACAGGATTGACAGGCTTTACAATGTATTCAAGGTGTAAACAAAATAAGTTTCAAACGCAACTGAAATGTTAAAGGCCCAGGCTTTTATTTTTGTTTTCTTTGAGCACAAAAAGTATTCTAGTAGCTTCATAAAATGACGATTGAACCACTGACGTCACATGGACTATTTTAATGATGTCTTTACTACCTTTCTGGGTCTTGAACGTGTCAGTTGTGTTGCTGTCTACGCATTGTCAGAAAGCTTTTGGATTTCATCAAAAAATATCTTAATTTGTGTTTTAAAGATGAACAAAGGTCTTACAGGTTTGGAACAACATGAGGGTGAGTAATTAATGACAGGATTTTCATTTTTGGGTGAATTATCACTTTGACGTTAACTTATAAACAGAAAGATTAACACATCATTGACTTTGATGAAGTTGAAGTCAAAACTTTACATATACCTTGCAGAATCTGCAAAATGTTAATTATTTTACAAAAATAAGAGGGATCATGAATGGTATTTTTTATTTAGTACTGACCTGAATAAGACATTTCACAAAAAAGACGTTTACATATAGTCTACAAGAGAAAATAATAGTTGAATTATAAAAATAACCCTGTTCAAAGGTTTACATACACTTGTTTCTTAATACTGTGTTGCTACCTGAATGATCCACAGCTGTGTTTTTTTGGTTTTGTTTAGTGATCGTTGTTCATGAGTCCCTTGTTTGTCCTGAACAGTTAAACTGCCTGCTGCTCTTCAGAAATATCATTCAGGTCCCACAAATTCTTTGGTTTTTCAGCATTTTTGTGTATTTGAACCCTTTTCAACAATGACTGTATGATTTGAGATCCATCTTTTCACACTGAGGACAACTGAGGGACTCATATGCAACTATTACAGAAGGTTCAAACACCTTCAGAAGGAAACACAATGCATTAAGAGCTGGGGGGTGAAAACTTTTGGAATTTAAAGATCAGGGTAAATTTAACTTATTAGTCTGGGAAACATGGAAGTATCTTCTGTAACCTAGTGAAGGGCAGTACTAAATGAAAAAAAAAAAAGATGTTTAGGCATAATAAGAAAATCTTTATTCTGTTCAAAGGTTTTCACCCTCCGGCTCTTAATGCATTGTGTTTCCTTCTGGAGCATCAGTGAGTGTTTGAACCTTCTGTAATAGTTGCATATGAGTCCCTCAGTTGTCCTCAGTGTGAAAAGATGGATCTCAACATCATACAGTCATTGTTGGAAAGGGTTCAGATACACAAAAATGCTGAAAAACCAAAGAATTTGTGGGACCTGAAGGAATTTTCTGAAGAACAGCAGGCAGTTTAACCGTTCAGGACAAACAAGCAAGACATGAACAACTATCATTAAACAAAAAAAAAACACAACTGTGTATTATGAATCAAGGGTATGTAAACATTTGAATGGTGTCATTTATATAAATGTAACTATTATTTTCTCTTTAGACTATATGTAAACATCTTTTATGTGAAATATCTTATTCAGGTCAGTACTAAATAAAAACATCATGCATTTTGTATGATCCCTCTTGTTTTGGTAAAATAATTAACATTTTGCAGATTATTCAATGTGTATGTAAACTTTTGACCTCAACTGTATTTAAGCTGATGTGTTTAAACATACTGTAAAGCATAAAGTGGCCTTACCTTGTTATCAGAGAAGTCGTAATCTAGAGAGAACTGTAGTTTGCCGAGCTTCTCCTTCTCTTTCGGTTCTTCCTCTTTCTCTTCAGTTATTCCCATGTCTATGTCTTCTTCATCATCATCCTCTTCCTGTTTCTGTAGAGACAAAGCACAGATGGACATTACAGGAGAAACTAGAGCAAAGGCGATGGAAGGTAAATGAAGTTCCCCAAACATGGTTCGTTAGGCCAATTCTCAGCTTACCTGAAGTTAGCCAGGTGTCAAACCACCCGGGTGTTACTGTATGTAACTGTGTCAGCGATGACCTTCATAGCAACATGACTTGATTTCACTTTTCCTTTCATGACACCATTTGCAATCTACATTACTTTTGTCGAGGGAAAGATAGACAAGAAGGCTTCTAGTCTTACTGAAGCAGTCTGTCCATAAATTGATTCTCAGTCTTCAGGGTATAATAAAACCCTGAGAGATGATGACTCCGAGTCTCGCTTTTGCACAGGAAGAATGATTCAGAAGATACAAAAGCGAGGGGTTGGTGCTTTAAAGCCAATACACATATCAGCCCATATATACAATGTAAAACGATGAACAATTTGGAAGATCGTTTGGCAGACAGATACTAAAGATCACAGTACAACAGCAGAAGGTTATTTTACACATCATCATTTCTCACGGTCCTGCTGCTCTTCAAAATGACAATGGAAAAAAGCTGAATCTTAATGAACGTCATTTAATTTCATTTAATGATTCTGTTGTAATTAATACTTTTGTGCCCTGTGCTGTAATTGAATATTACTTGACAAGGCTGTATTGTGTGCTACATACTGCAAAATAGCATTTGACTTTTTAGATTAAATTAACATAACTCAATAGCGTAATCATAATAGAAAAAACATCAGTAAGGAGAAGTAATGACATGGAAAACCCTATTGCACATTTTCGGTGAAAATATGTTAAGATTTTCTTGTTTTAAGAAGTCAAGAGCACATTTTTTAGTTGATGAAACATTCCTTGCTAATAAAATTTTGAATATATGAGCACGGTATAGCATATTCTTCACTGGATTTGCCAAATTATGTGAGGTCTGTGGCATTAAATCTTATTCAAGGTTTAGTTTGAAGCTCTAAGAAGTGAATAAATGTGATCCGTGGGCACAACTAAATATTGCGCTTTGTTGGAAGCAGTCTGTACTGTCTGTGTCGAAGGTCCACCCACATTTTACATTAACTTCTCCTGTGTTTTTTATATAACCATTTGCCAAATGTACCATTATTTGAACCATTGAGTTTTTCCATCCTGGTCTATCACCAATTTAAATAATAGTTCACCCAAAAATGGAATTTCTGTCATCAATTACTTCAAACTCATAAAACATTCAATCATTTTCAAAATACATTAAGATATTTGTAATGAAATCTGAGAGATTTCTGTCTCTCCACTGAAAATCCATTCCACCAAAAAATGCTTTGAAAAGTTTATAAAGAAATTGTAAAAAAAAAAAAGTCTTCTGAATAATAAAAGGTCCACTGTAGTGCTTTTATGTGACATTATATGACATAATTTCAACTAAAACAGGAAGACAAAGCAGGACATATCAAGCTCTCTTGCCCGCTTTTTTAAATAGCCAATAGCTTGTTGTTTATATCACAGCTTGGGCCAAAAACGATCAGCCACATTTGACAGCGTATGACAGCCACAGTCTCATCCATATCGCTATAAAATATAGCATTCTGTGTTGAATTTAAAGGGGTCTGATACACAAAACCAGACTTCATTCACCCCAATGGAACTGACCGATTTCAGCCTCAGCGTCTATTTATGTTGATGTACATAGTGAAGTGGGCAGGACTTTTTTGATCTTAGAGAGCATTTGATTGGACAGAAAGTTTGATGAGGAGTGATGTCATCAAAATCGTTGATCCATATTGGCGTAAGTTAGTGACTGTAAGTTTTGAATGCTTATATCTTGTAAATCTGAATTTGGCCATTGTTTTGGAGCAAACTAGCTTATAGAGAACCTTACACTCCCTTACCAAAAAGAAGTATACTTCAAACTTAATTTATTAAGTATACTTAAGTAATATTTAAGTATATTTTTAAGTATACTCTATGTAGTAAGTATACAAATATCAGTGTACTAGTAGCATACTTGTAAGTGCACTATTTCAGTACTTCTTTGGACTAAAGTGGCCCACCTTCTTAAAGTATACTTTAAGTATAACTGTAGTAAACTTTGAGTACACAACTAACTTACTAATTTTTCTGTTTTTAGTTTGTACTGCAACTATACTAAAAGTGAACTAGGTATACTGATAGCTTACTAATTAAATACTTGTAGCATTTTTAGTACAGTTTGAGTAAACTGCTAGTTTAGTAGTTTTATACTGCAAGTATACTTGTAAGTTTTCTTTAAGTGAACTTTACATCATACTTTAAGTACACTACTATGTTCCTGTTTAAGTATTAATTTGCATATATTTTATGTTATATGAATATCTGAACATACAAAACTTCATTCTAGCTTCATGGATTTTTTTTTATAAACATCTGAATGTGGGTAAGTTTCATAAATAAAAAAAGAAATAGATAATAAACAAGAAATAAATAAACATTTTAAACAAAAAGCTGAAAAAAGACTATGAATTGGATTCAGAATGATAATGAAAATGTAAATGGATTTGATCAACACTCCAAAGATTGACAGTCATTATTACCTCTTTATGGGTCGACATTTTATTCCATAATGTTACACAGTTTTGATTAATTTTTATGTTTGTTGATCGCGTTAGAGTTTACGTGTGGAAGCATCTGTTGTTTCTGTTTCTTTGCTTGTGTTTTGGAAATTCTGTACAAAAGATATGTAATAGCGCCCCCTACCGTATAACAATGAAAACACGTCATTTCAAGTATATTTCTGAGAAGTACATAAAAAGTAGACTAAATGTATACTTTCCTATTTTTTAGTTTAAAAGAAGTATACTAATAGCACACTTGGATAAACTTTTTCGTAAGGGTTCTTCAAAATAAAGGTGCTTCACGATGCCACAGAAGAACCGTTTTTGTCTAAATGGTTTCATAAAGAACCTTTAACATCTGAAACATCTGTTTCACAAAAGGTTCAATGTGGCGAAAGAAGGTTCTTCAGATTATAAAAAGGTCTATAAAAAGAGATGGTTCTGTATAAAACCTTTGACTGAATGGTTCTTTGTTGAACCAAAAATGGTTCTTCCATGGCATTGCTGTGAAGAACCTTTTAAAGCACCTTTATTTTTAAGAGTGAAGGGCTAAAGTACCCTTACGAAAAAGAAGTTTATTTAAGTGTGCTATTAGCATACTTCTTTTAAACTATAAAATAGGAATATACTTTTAGTCTAGTTTTCATGCACTTCTCAGAAATACACTTAAAATGACATTTAAGTATACTTGACTTATACTTAGAAAAGTCTAAATATATTTGAGCAATATTGTTCTCTGAGAATCCATCATTGTTATGTGGTAGGGGGCGCTATTATACATCTTCTGTATAGAATTTCCAAAACACAAACGTAGAAGAAACCGAACAAACAGACGCTTCCACACGTTTTAAATGCGATCATCAGTCATAAAACAGCATCAAAACTGTAACTTTATGGAATAAAATGTGACCCATGAAGAGGTAATAATGACTGTCAAGCTTTGGGGTGTTGATCAACTTGAATCCAATTCATAGTCTTCTTTCATCAAATGTTGTTCAAAATGTTGTTTATGTATTTTTTATTATTATATATGAAACATACCCACATTCAAGTGTTTATAAAAAAGAATGCATGAACCTAGAATGATATCCTGTTCTTTCTTTTGATATTTTGTATGTTCAGACATTCATATAACAAAATATATACAAATTAATAGTAGGGACATAGTAGAATATACTTGAAGTATACTTAAATGTATACTTTTATATACTAGAAAGTGGGCCAATTTAGTTCCAATGAGTATTGAAATAGTGCACTTACAAGTAAACTACTAGTACACTGACATTTGTATACTTACTACATGAAGTATACTTAATAATATACTTGAATTTTACTTAAGTATACTTAATGAAATAAATGTAAAGTATACATCTTTTTGGTAAGGGTATTCGTACTAAAAGCCAAAAAATTACATTTTGATTTCATTTAATTTATTCTTTTATTTACAAATATACATTAAGCAACACACATATAGAGCTGCATTTTATAAAGCAAAATATGTCAAATTATGAACTTCTTGAAGCGTCAGAGTTTTGGTGGAATGGACTTTCAATAGAAGGACAGAAATCTCTCACGTTTCTTTAAAAACAACAAAGAAAGTCATATGAATTTGGAACAAAATGAGCACATGTGAGTAAATTATGACAGAATTTTTGGGTGAACTACCCTTCAAAGGCCAAAAATGAAAATTCTTTCACTAATTACTCATTCTAATCTTGTTCCAAATCTGTAAGACCTTCGTTCATCTTCAGAACATAAATTAAGATATTTCTAACAAAATCCGAAAGCTTTCTGACACTGTGTAGACAGCAACACAACTGACACATTCAAGACCCAGAAAGGTAGTAAGGACATTGTTAAAATAGTCCGTGTGACATCAGTGGTTAAATTTATGAAGCTACGAGAATACTTTGTGCTCAAAGAAAACAAAAATAACGACTTTATTCAACGTCGGCTCCTGCGTCAGCAGCACCACACGCATACGCCGTGATACTCTTATGAACATTGTTGAATAAAGTATTAAAGTATGAAGCATTTTTGTTTTCTTTGAACACAAATTCTCGTAGCTTCATAACATTCCAGTTGAATCATTGATGTCACATGGATGATTTTGCAGCGTCTGAAAGCTCTCGGATTTCATCAAAAATATCATAAAAAAAAATTTAATGAACGAAGGTCTTATGGGTTTGGAACGACATGAGGCTGAGTAATTAATGACAGAATTTAGCTCTTTTAGACTTTCCAATCCCTACAATTTGATAAAAACAAAACTAAACTGGATTTTGGCACTTCAAAAATCAGTCAAATGTTTTTACCCTTTCTAGTTTGGCTGTCTTGGCCCAGAATAACACTGTGTCATAACCAGATGTGACATGGAGCCGTGTCACATGCTAAAATGTATTTTTTCTATGTTGTACTAATCAGTGCGACAGCGATATGTGATGAGCAACAAGAGATATGTGAGATATTTTAGAAAAAGTTTCTATTTCTACATCACAGCTGGAATAACAACATACAAACTATGACAATGATAATCTCAGGTACTGATTCTGCACTTTATTTACAGGTAAAAGTGTCTAATGTTAGTTTAAATATCATTTTTATTTGATCTTTTTAGCCATACTAAAAAGCAACAATAAATATAATTTACCTCAGATCTTAAAAATAATATAAAAGAAACATGGTAAAAGTATAAACTCAACTGCAAACAAGCAAATGTATTCCAAAACATTGTATTAGTCAATGTATTTTAATAAAGTTAAAATTGTTTGTTATTTACAGATTAGATTATGTAATGCAGTGCACTTGCGGAGAGACTCCACCCACACTCTATTCTGATTGGCTGTGATTTTTGATTGACTTTGTCATGTCTTTTGTGAACAGACAAATTGCTTGTTGCTGGAATCTTATCACATGCCATCTGGTTAGGACACAGTATAACCAGTAAAGTAGACCAGACTATATACTGATAACCGAAAGTCTCTCTCTGCTAGCCTAGCTTTTGTGTCCTCTGAAAGAGATGGAGTTAAAATACTACATAACACTGTTACATGACTAACACTGCTTTGGGGTTAGTAGTGACCCCAGCTAGCTCATCCACGTGTGAACATCCAAAAGCACTACCGGATCCCCACTGCAATTGCTCATCAGATCAAGCTTGAGATTTGTTATGCACTTTGAAGAATTTCTGCAGCCTCAAACGCAATGCTAGTGAAACAGCAAATATTAGCTTACACAGAAGGAGATGTCTGCTTCAGCTTTGGGAAAAACAAGAAAACAAAATAAATACAAGAATACAAGACGAATGAAAAGAGTTGAATCAGAATGTCTCTAAATAGAACAAAAATGCTTGGGGTGAGGATTCGTCCTTCCTGACCACTCACCCCAAACTATAACACACACACACACAAACTGAATAAAACACTGTCTCACACAGACACGCACATAAAAAAGTACCATTTCTTATATCTTAACTGACATGGTAGAATGCATTCATGCATGCCAAGCCACAAAATGCAAAGTCTGAAAGTATTCCTCATTGATTGCATAATTGTTCAAGCCATAGCGAATAAAACGATGCTGGCATTAAATCTGGGGGATGATTAATGATGTAACAGAGTAATGCGGTATTGCTAATATGAAGTGTGCAGTGGTTCTCTTACGTAACTTCAGGAGACTTGCATTGAGCATTCAGAGGCAGTCATGCTAAGTTACAGCACATTCATCTTAGTAAAGGTGGCAGATGGAATAAGAAACGGTGAAGGAGAAATCAATCACTCACAATAAACAATTATTTGCACCAACAGCATTGTGATCAAATCTGCATCAGCATTTTGATTTAAGTTCATAATTTAAACTTATTCAGCCTGGCTTTTTTTTAGGTGCTATTCACTACCCCAAGAAAAAAAACACTGGGCTGTTATGTGTCCAAAATGTACAGTGTGCTTTATTTGTGAAAAACCACTTAAATGCATGGCTATTAAAGGGGACACTGGATACACATTTTCCACAAGTTGTTATGATTCTTTAGGGTCTTCATGAATGTCTGCAACATACTTTGGTTAAAATTCCTCAATGGTCATGTAAACAACACCCTTTTTGCCATGCCAAAAACAGCTCTGTTGACAGTGGCATATTTTGGTGCATGTCTCTTTAAATGATAATGAGCTACTGCTCACCCCGCCCCTCTCTACTGTTTTATGTGTATTCAGTGGTGCATTACTATCAAAAACAAAACGAATCTACTATAACCTCAGTGACTGATGTTTGGAGAAAATTAAGAGATTTATGTTTACTTACATCCAACTACACAACATCTGCATTGTGGACAGTGTATAACTGGCTAAGGGCTGAAATGTGCTAATACAGCACAGTCCGTTAGTGGTCGTAGGCGGGGCTTACGCAATATGACATTATACTGCTCAGAAAATCAAAACGACTTGATAGTTGAGACTGTTTGGTTTTTTTTAAGGATTAATGGATTTTTCTCATTGTAGGGTGGTTGTGTCCACACACTGCTAACACATTTATGCAAAATCCATAAAAGTGAATTTTGTATCCTTTACGTGGAATTATTAATCATGAAGACATTTTAAAAAGGTTATTACATGATAAATAAACCTCTGTTCAGTTCTTGGGGCAGTAAGATATCAAAGGTGAAGTGTGTAATTTCGTCAGCTTTGTGGAATTGCAAAGATGATGACTGTTTTCAAACAGGTTTTCCGTGTAATCTGTCATTGGTTGGATAAACAGACAAAACCGCCCTAAGCACACACCTTTGGCTGAGCCAAAAAGGTCAGTGATTGGATAGTTAGCATTGCATTTTTAGCCTAATATTAACTACATCATCACAGGGACAAAAGCATCTTTATTGACGGTATTTACTGTAAAAGTAGCCGTGCATTCTTACAGTTTGGGCTTTTGAAGGTAAATCATCAACTGCAAATATTTAATTAATTTACAGATTTTTTAAAGAAAAAAAAAAAACATTCATTCAGCAAGGATGCATTTAACTGATCAAAAGTTACAGAAACCATTTCTCTTGAGAAAAACAAAACCAATTTTTTTTTTTTTAAATCCTAAAAAATATTTCACTGTTTTCACTACAATATTTGGGGCAGCACAACTGTTTTCAACATTAATAATAACACAAAATGTTTTTTGAGCAGAAATCAGCATCTTAGAATGAAGGATCTGAAGGATCATGTGACACTGAAGACTGCAGTAATGATGCTTTGATCAGGAATAAATTACATTTTAACATATATTTACAAAGAAAACTTTTAATTGTAATAATATTTTACAATATTGTCATTTTTACTGTATTATTTATCAAATAACCTTGGTGAGTATAAGAGACTTGTTTAAAAAAAAAAAATTGGATATATTTTTTCGAGCTTACATTTTTTCCCCAATGTACTGTCTTAAATTGATAGTCCACCCAAAAATTAAAATCTTGTCATCATTTACTAGTCTCGCGTAGACAGACCTTCAGACGTACGGCAGAAGGTCTGGAAACCTTGGCTGATTTGAATGGCCAAGGCCCGCCCAAGAGGACATATGACTGACAGGTAAAGCAACCAATCATGTTTCGTTTTGTGCCTCGTCATGTTTAGGGGCGTGGAAATGTCGCCACAATAACAGACTGGACAAACTCTCGGACATATTTTAAAGATTCTTTGCCGCAAACGTTACAAAATCCAGCGTTTAGTTGAACCTGATTAGCGCTCTTCCTCACAGTTGTAAACATGATGGCTTTCTTCTTTTGTGAGGAAGTTAGGTGACACAGCATTTTTGTTTCCAGGCGGAACATTAAAATACATGACACACGTCTACCGGAAATCCTGCATAATCTAACCAATCTGATGACGACTTCAAAACTCCTGAAGTGTTTCCAGCTAAGTGTGCTTTATGCATCAGACATTCAGCCAGTGGTCCATGGGTGTGACGTCTGAGGCTGAGATTAATCATTTACTAACCCTCATATTGTTCCAAACATGAGTTTTTTTTCTTCTAATGAATAAAGATAAAGATTTTTGCCAGAATTTACATTTTTGGGTGAAGCGCCCCCTTCAGTAAAGTTGGGTTTGAGGTCAATCAGCCAATAAGTCGTCAGCACATCAAGATACCATTTTTCTTTGGCTCTGGACTGATACCACAGCTCAGGCCTGGTCCACACACACACACAGGTATTTTCACAAACTGAGTTTTTCCTCCATTAAAAAAAAAAAAAAAAAAAAAAAAATCAAATCCAAATGAAAACGCAAAAACACGCTATGAAGTGCTGTCGAGAGCATGCCAAACCAACAGGTGGCGATGTAACCATAACCGTAAAGCCATGTTGGCTAATCAGAAGCCAGAAAAACCATACACTCCGACTTCACAAGTAGGGCTGCACAATAAATCGCGACAATATCGCAATCGATATTAAGAAGAGCTGCGATATTCATGTGCGCATCTTGTCAGTGGAGCACGGTTCTGTGATCAGTAGTAAATCAGAGGGCGCTCTCGTGCGAAAACTCCAAGTACGCTCTGCAGAAGAAATCCAGGAAATCATGATCGCTGCAGCTGAATAAACAGAAGATTTAACTGCTTCCATTGATTTAACGTGACTAATAAACACACAACTACGACAGTATATGATTTATCTGACTTCTCATTATAATTTTCATTATAATACAGTATATAATAATGCAGTGTTATTCGACATTGCTTGTATTACTGCTTAGAATGCTATAAAATATTTTGCGTGCCTTATTCTGTGTAAGAAGCCACATCATCTCACAGAAGGATTTATCTGAATCGCTCGACTGAAGTTATGAAGGGAGTTTTAAGTAAAAACATGTTATTAAATTTGGTATTTACACATGCTTTTAGATTTAGCAGCATTTATGCCGTAGTTCACCGAGAAGCTACGCAAGCAACTTTATTATCGC
>JAHKKF010525142.1:0-10844 GCA_019740295.1 Labeo calbasu | reverse complement strand
CATCGGGTCTGTCTTGGGTTGGGTTTTTCTTTTTTAAAAATTCAATTATGCACGTTGGGTTCGGGTAAGAAGTGATTGGGGTCGATTCAGGTCGGGTACGAATTTCAGGACCTGAGAAGACCTCTACAGCAAGGGTTCTACCAGTGTTGCCAAGTTTGTGGTTTTCCCGTGGAATTGGGCTACTTTAACACTGTTGCCGCGGGTTGAAGCGACCTCAATAACGTGATATTTAGCCCCTGGAATGCTCATTTTACCCAGGGAATCCCGCCAAAAAGATGTATTTAAGCCCTCGAAATGTGATTTTTACTGGGGGACTCCCCCTCGAGACACCATTGGGCTTGTTTTGGACTAGTTTTGAGTAGCAATTTGGCAGGTTTTGTTGTGAAAACCTGGCAACCCTGGGTCCTACTATGTTCAAGGTCCAGAAGAGAACCAAAAACATCAACAAAATAGTCCATGTGACATCAGGGGTTCAACCGTAATTTTATGAAGCTACGAGAATACATTCAGATGAATTACGCTCAGAGGAAATCATGCAAATGTGATTTGGTACTCTCCAAAATGATGCTAGTGGTGACACAGAGGAGAATTGTTGAATTAAGATGTTAAAAAAAGTATTCTAATAGCTTTGAAAACTTTCAGTTGAACCACTGATGTCACTGACAGACTATTTTGTCAATATTATTGGTGCCTTGAATGTAGTAGAACCCTTGCTGTCTATTAAGGGGTCAGAGAGTTCTCAGATTTCATCAGATCATCAGAAATTTCTTAATTTGTGTTTTGAAGATGAGCAAATGTCTTTCAGGTTTGGAACGACATGAGGGTGGGTAATTAATGACAGAATTTTCATTTTTAATATCCCTTCAAGTAAAATAAACCAGGGCAGGCATATTTTTTGGTCTTGTGTTAAAAACAACCTTTTTTCCCTGTTACTTTAGAATCCAGATCGGATGATGATGCCAACTGCTACCCTCTCTTTCCTCCTGGGCCCCCAGAACAGCAGGACAGCTGTGCAAACCAGTCTTATGGCACCCCTCACTCTGGTTCCAACCAACCCATGGAGTCTCCCAGTAGGGTATTTGACTGCCCTAGCATCCAAATCACCTCTATCCCAGCCAACTGCCACCAAGACCTGGGCGCCCACCAGTTGGACGAGTTGGCAGGTGCATGTGGGGAAGCCAGTGCTGTGTCTCTATCAAGGGACCAGCTCTTTCTGCCATTAGATGCTTCGTACAGGGACACGTCCTCGCTGTGTCCCAGCCCATGCAGTAGTTTGTCCTCCCGCAGCTGGTTGTCTGACGCCTCGTCCTGCGAATCCTTCTCGCACATCTACGATGATGTGGAGGCAGAACTGAATGAGGCGGCTGCTCAAGTTCGGCTGGTTTCTCCTCTAGTCTCGCCATTGGCGTCTCCTCTGCCGTCCCCACTTACTTCCCCCCAGGCGTCTCCTCAAGTGTCTCCGCTTGTGTCCCCCTTTGGTTCTCCAGGATATGGAGATGACCCTTGGTACCGTTACCAACAACAGCATTACCAGCAACCTCTACAATATCATTACGCCCAATCGCTGTCGCCATATCAGTCTCCCCGCACTAGTGTCACTGAGGAAACTTGGCTCAGTCCCCATCCACACTCCTCATCCTCACGGCCCTCTTCTCGGCCAACCTCGCCATGTGGAAAAAGGCGGCATTCCAGTGCAGAGGTCAATCCCGGTTTGGCATCTCCACACCTTTCCCCCAACATAACACCATCTCACTCTCCTCGGGGTAGTGTCACTGAGGAGACATGGTTGGGAGGTGCCACGTTTGCTCCCTACCAGACCCCTCCACTGGAAGTGGACATCCCATCAAAAACAAGAAGAACGTATCAGACCAACCACAACCAGGATCAAGTGGCTCTGTTGCCTGGACAGGAGGACTCAAGTCTTCAAGACCCAAGCCTTGCAAATCCATCGCTAAACTTGGGCATAGCCGTGTCCCTCCCCAGTTTAAAGAAAGAGGATATAGTGGAACATTACTTAGCTGTCCCAACACACTTCCCTTGGGTTAAACCCAAACAAGTCGGCACTCCTTTATACAGGTAAATTGCATGTACAGGACTCTTTTGTTCAACTTTTGGTATTGAACAAGTGCTGGTTACATAATAGTTTTTGACCCCTTTGTTCCATCATTTATGAACCTGTTAGGGCTATAACAATGGATATCTGTTTCACTGGCCAGTGCTTAGCCACTTCTGTTTTTTTTCTCTTACTCAGGTCCACATCTTTACCTCCACTAGACTGCCCTCTGCCCAGTCAGTGTGGCCAGTGTGAGTTAAAGATGGAGATCCAACCTAAACCTCACCACAGAGCCCATTATGAGACGGAGGGCAGTCGAGGGGCCATTAAATCAGAATGCGGAAGGCACCCTGTTGTAAAGGTCAGACTTTATAGACTTTATACCAGATATCAGATCGTTTGGGGCCTGGCCACCTGTTTGTCTGCAAAATGGAAGAGAAAACCTGTTTGGAAACAGTCATTTTTGCAATTCAATTTGGTGCGACTAGCGAATTATATATGGAACATTTTACATGTAATTTATTGTTTATGGTTAATTATTGATGGAGGATTTCATCCATCATTACCCAGTTTTCTATGTTGTTTTTGTTCGTCACACAGCGTACAGACTGTATTGTGCACATTTTGAACAGTTCACTGAACTTGCACAGCAGTTTTCATTGTTCTGGTAAATTGAGAAAGGGTTCCATACCTAAAGGTTTGTTGCTCATCTGACATCTGCTGTAGTACAAGACAAAAATACCAAATTATTGTCTGGGTCTATTTAATTATTTATATTAATATTATAATATTAATTAGTATTATCATACATGATCTAATATCTAATGCTGCGTAAAAATAGTTTAGATACCACTGGATTAGCAATATGTGAATTTACCAATGAAAGAAGGAGAGATATTTGTGATGTGATTCATGTGATAAATATCAGCCAGTCTTATGGACAGAACTTTTGATCCAGTCAGCTTGTGGTATTTTTAACAGGGTACAAGCTAATGTTACATGTGTTGCACTGTTTGTTTACCCTAGCTACCTATGATACGAATGGCCGACCATTCCTGCCATTAAAGAAACAGATGTTGTCAGCTTTTCAGAGATAATCACATTTAAAACTAGAAAAGGGAAGATCGTCAGCTAACTTTGAATGTTGGCTTGAAATGTGAGCCTGATATGGGCTACTTTGAATACTTTAAGAGCTATAGAGCTTTAAACCTTTGATGGATGATGGATAGGCAGATAAATCTAGGAACAATTCATTTGGAATAACCAGTTGCCTGTTTACTCATATCGTTTCTTCTTGCATCTGTAGCTAATAGGGTTTAATGAAAAACCCGTCAGCCTGCAGATGTTCATCGGGACAGCGGATGAGCGCTACATCAGGCCACACCCATTCTATCAAGTGCACAGGATCACTGGGAAAACCGTAGCGACGCCGAGTCAAGAGACGGTGATATCCAGCACTAAAGTTCTTGAAATTCCTCTTCTACCTGAAAACAATATGTGTGCCAGGTACCTGTCGAACAAACCTCTGATTTACATGCACCCTGGCCTGCATGCATTGTAGACAGAGCTTTTTTGCATAAGTGATGTATTGACATGGCTGACAGTAGAGTATATATATCAAGAAGGTGGCAGTGCTGAATGGAAAATATGTGAAATTCTGAACAGTTGGTTCAATCAGCATTTTTTTTTCTTCATTTTTGTTCAGTTTTACCTTTACTTTTTGTTTTGATATACACACAATGATACAACTCTAGTTGCGTCAGTACCCTAATTAAAACTAATTTATTTTACATGGAGTGGGTTACATTGAAGCCAACTTGTTGAGATCACATTAAACAAATCATTTTATCATGGTACCCACTTTATTCTCACAGTTTTTCTAACGGAATAAATTAATCATGCCTAAGAATAGAACATTTCTACAGTGGCTTTGGTAATTAAAAAAAAAAAAAAAAAAACTTTTGCATAATGATGCCTCCACCCACTCCCATACTGGCTAGGCTTTTAACAGAAACTTTTCCATATGCAGGTCTCATGACTATACAAAGTGAAATTACTTAAATGGGCCAAAAGTTGTTTTGGAGCACTGTCTGCAAAACAGCACCATTTATGTCACACTTTGGTTTCATTTCCATAGATAACTGCAGTTTTAATAAATAAACACAATTTTAACTGACTGTTATCATCTTTCTTTCAAAGCATCGACTGTGCTGGGATCCTGAAGCTACGGAATTCAGACATCGAGTTGCGGAAGGGAGAGACTGACATTGGGCGTAAAAACACACGTGTGCGTGCTGTGTTCCGTGTTCACATCCCTCAACACAATGGAAAAGTGCTGTCACTGCAAGTGGCGTCCATGCCTATAGAATGTTGTGAGTTCTTTTCTGTCATTTTGTATTGGTAGAGCATTTTTTGGACCCAAAGTGTATATGCCCTGTCATGATGTAATTAAATTTCAGAAAAATATATATTTGAATATATTGAGAACTTTTACATAATTAAAACAGTTTTACATCATTTTCATTCAGCTAGAACATTTTGTCAACTTTTACATACATTACATACAGATAGGATGTTGACTTTGAAAGCTAAAAGCCAAACAACTCAAATTTTGATTTTGAAAATGTTACCAAGTCACACTGATGAACATTTCCTCAGCAATTTACATCTATTTCCTTTCTCTGTTAACTAGCGCAACGATTAGCTCAGGAACTTCCTCAAATCGAGAACTTCAGTCCTGCCTGTGGTTCTGTAAATGGAGGAGAAGAGATGCTTATAACAGGCCAAAACATCAATCCAGAATCAACAGTTGTCTTCCTAGAAAAGAGCTCTGGTGAGTATCATCATCTATTACAATAACTATTCTCACAGCTAGTTTCTCTGTTGTAATTAAGAGCTGTTTTAGCAATATATTTTGGATGACATTTTGTTATGTAATAACAAAAGAGCCTTTGTATTGTCTTTTTTTCCATTCCAGATGGTAAAACACAATGGGAGGTTGATGTGAGGGCTTTACAAGAAAAGAGTCAAAATGTAAGCTGTTGTTTATTTTATAATAAAACACTGAAATCCCTCAATTTCTTGTAACAGCAAAACATATGTGCATTACGCTTCCCATTGAGGTCTATAATTACAGGTGTCTCTAAAGTTCTCTTGTGTTCCCATTCCTGTTTAGACAAGCATAGTGGTAAAGATCCCTCCGTACTACAAGAAAACCACGGCTTCCTCCACCCAGGTGCAGTTCTATGTTAGCAATGGCAAGAGGAAGAGAAGTGCTTCGCAGTTCTTCACTTATCTTTCAGGTAATAGTCTTTCTTATGACTGACAGCAACTCTGGTCCACTTTGGTGGCAAGAACTACCAAACAGCAAGAGAAAGTCTGAGTAATATATAGAATAGACCAACTACAGTTGAAAATAGGGATATAGGAGATGCAACAATATTTAAATGATTCAACAAGGCAGTAGCTCATTCATTTGAAAAATAGTCTCTAGAAATGTTTGTACAGTCTGCCAGGAAGCAATTGGTAGATGCAGAATATATATGGTAATTGGTATTAATAATGGTTACTGACACAGCTCAAAGTCATAAAAGTGGAAGATCCTGTTTCCACCTGGCATTAAGATACATCTTTGGCTATCTAATCAAAAGTGGTCAGCACTAAAGGTGTAAAAGAAAGGTGTTAAACATTTTATCTTACTGTTAAAAACCACACATGAAGAAAGTCAAAACGCACATGATCACATTGCTTTTGTAGTAGAAACGCTGTCTGTCCTTAATGCATCCCAGACCACAGTGAAGTACCTTGATAGTGAAGCGATTCAAAGTTAGCTGCATTGTACTAAAATACAGTGGGAAGTTGGAGTATTTGGACTGGATATTTTGGATGCATAAATCCACATTGCTGTAAAACATAAAAGCTAATACATAAAAATTAAGATAAAAGTCATTAATAAATGTCGCCTACTCGAACTCAATTGGTTAAAAATAGAACTCGACTTGGACTCAACCAGGTGGACTCTGAGCCAACACTAGAAATCGCAGATGCCCTCCCTATCATTTTCATTTGGTTCCTTTCCCACTTGTTAGCCACAAAATATGTTCGAGGACTGGGATTGGGAAACACTGATGTAGAGTTTGATAAAATAAGAGGTGCGTGTCTTTGGGGAATCTGAAAACAAGTGGTCAGGAGATTTGGAATGCATGGTAATACCAGGTCAGGGATGGGCAACTTTGGTCCTGGAGGGCCACTGTCCTGCAGAGTTTAGCTCCAACCCTAATCAAACACACCTGAACAAGCTAATCAAGGTCTTCAAGAACATTAGAAAGCTACAGGCAGGCGTGTTTGATTAGGGTTGGAGCTAAACTCAGCAGGACAGTGGCCCTCCAGGACCAAAGTTGCCCATCCCTGTACCAGGTGTAAATAGTAAAGCAGGGGTGTCCAGTCTGGAGAGGCACTGTCTTACAGAGTTTAGCTCCAACCCCAACTAAACGCAAGTGAACCAGCTAATCAAGCTGTTGACGTGAGTTGGAGCTAAAATATGCAGGACACCGGCCTGTAAAGCATCTTGGCTTATCACTTGTGATTGGATCACCAAAAACGCATCTTAATAACAGGTGGAAAGAAGTGTTTCAAACAAAACTCTGAACATAAAAGGGATAAGTAGATGTTCTGAAGCGCTTATTGTATAATCCAGGTAACTTGTAAAAATGACCATTTCTTAGCAGAGTGATAAAAGTGTGTGTTTACTCAATTTCAGAATCTGAATAGAGCAGAGGTAGCCAACTCTGGTGCTGGAAGGCTGCCATCCTGCAGAGTTTAGCTCTAGCCCTAATGAAACACACCCGAAGCAGCTGATCAAGCTGTTCAGTGTTTAAAATAACAGGCAGATGTGTTGGACCAGGTTTAAAACTAAAGGTCTGCAGTAAGGTAGCCCTCTATGAGGAGGGGGATTATGAAGGCTTACACATGGGTGTCCAGAGTTGTTCCTGGAGGGCCATTGTCCTGCAGAATTTAGCTCCAACCCTAATTAAACACACCTGAACCAGCTAATTAAGATTGTTAAGACTCACCAGAACCTTCCAGGCACGTGTGTTTAATGCCTAGTTCAGACTATACGACTTTAAACTGTTCAGATGCGAGAAGTTAACCAGGAATGGTGCAAAACAACACCTAAAACAGGAACTGTTTATTTGAACATGAACGTCAGGAAGCAATTAGTGCTGCAAGCTGTTCTGAAATATTTTTCTCCATTTTTTTTTGTGTCCACACTTTTCTTAAAGCTATGTTGCAGTTGCTGTTTTTTAATCCACAGACCTCAGCCCATGCCTTGCTCTCTCATTGGCAGTAGCTCTTTGCGACACCTGACACCACGTGATATTGAGTTGGCCAACCACTCGAGATAATTAGCATGTCAGATTTTTGTTTGGCGTCGGCGTGGCGTCGTTGAGTAGTTCACACATTAAGATTGATGAGCACTGATAACACACTGATTTGCCCCCGATCACAGCCCGACCACAGGCGAGCTTGTTGACTTGCAATTCGGGCTTAAATGGGGCTTAAAATCCTGTAGTGTGAACTTGGCATAAGCTACTTGTAGCTAAACTCTGCAGGGCGTTGGCCCTTCAAGAACAGGATTGGAAACCCCCTAGGCTAACCAATCAAACTGGAGCTTGTAGTTTTGAAGATTGGAAGACTGGCTATGTTTATGTGTATAATACACTGTGTTGTCTGAAATCACTGTAGAACTGGACTGATTTAGGTCTCAATTGGTCAAGATAATATAGCAGTTTTCAAATGTTTTGAGAAATTAGGAAATGTTCATAAAGCTAATCTGTAATGTGCTGAACATCTTCCTTCCAAGCAGCGCAGGTCAAGCAGGAGTTTGGCATAAGAACGGATCTTAACACCAGTGAACTTGCAGGGCAGCATCCTACCACCTCCCCAGCAGGTCTCATTACTACCTTAGACCCAGTTGATTCGGATGAGGTCCAACCTCTTGAGCAGTGGCTGCTGTCTGCAGGAACAGTCTATGCTCCTTCGTCAACCCATCTCAGTTACTCACCTCAGGATCCTTTGTATCTAAGCCGCTCTCATCCAGCAGACAGAAGCCTTAATGCTGGAGCAGAAGTCCACCATATGTTCCACCCTTCATTGGTGGATTTCAACAACTCCTTGTACCAAAAACCTCAACAGGATCTGTCTTACAAAGGACAACCTAGTCTTCCGATGACTGGTGGTTCACTCCAAGGCTGCAAGTCATCACAAATCTTAGCAGAGCAAACAAGGTCTCAACCAGGCAAAGCATACCAAGGCATACCTGCAGAACACAGTCAAAATCTCCACAATCTTGGCCCTGTCTCTGTGTCCAATACATCTGGTCTGCAATTCCCACAGTCCTCATCTTCCCAGGTGCCTCCTCTTTCCCACCCGTCAACTCTTGCCAAAGTGCCTTCTAACTCTACCAGAGAGAGCTTGATGGACCCTCAACCTTTAGGTGCGTCTCTCCAGGAGTCCAGCAAAAGTTACAGGATGTCACAAGGCGGAGAACGTCTTAACATTAAACAGGAGCCACAAGAAAACAAAGAGCTAGCCTTTCGGTCCATAGGCCTACAGGATATCACACTTGATGATGGTAAGACTCCAAGGAGAACCATTTCAAAGCAATTAAGTTAAGTGGACAGTGTTGATTACCACAGAAATTTATTTTGACAAACAAAACCAGTTTATAGGGCAGGGGTGGCAAATGTTGGTCCTACAGAGTTTTGCTTCAACCCTAATCAAACACACGTGAACAAGCTAATCAAAGTCTGAAGCAGGGGTGCCCAAACTCAGTCCTGGAGGGCCAGTGTCCTGCAGAGTTTACTTCCAACTTGCCTCAGCACACCTGCCGGGAAGTGTCTAGTATGCCTAGTATATATATATAGGGCTTGATTAGCTTCAGGTGTGCCTAATTGGGGTTGGAGCTAAACACTGCAGGACACCGGCCCTCCAGGGCTGAGTTTGGGCACCCCTGGTCTGAAGGGTTACTAGAAAGCTACAGGCAGGTGAGTTTTTATTAGAGTTGGAGCTGAACACTGCAGGACTGTGGCTCTCTAGGACCAGAGTTTACCACCCCTGCTATAGAGCAAGGGATTTCTTTAAAATAAATTATAAAATAACACTTTTTTTGAAGGTCTAGCCACAAGAATTAACAGTAAGTTTTCTTCAAAACCACCTGCGATAGTAATCCCTATGCTAAAAAACAGACTTAGACCATCTTACTGCCAAAGCGACAGAGGACAAACATACAAGCTTCACATATCTGCTTTTAAACTTGGTAATCAAGATTATGGCAGTGATGTTGACAAGTCATCCTTTGGTAATCCCAAAATAAGGGAAGCCATTTACTTTTTCCTATTAACACCAAATAATACCGTGATTATATCTGTTTATTCCAGACCATGTTATCTGTTTACACGTAATACACACTTACTGTGTCTCATGCTGGGTCAATAACTTGCCCCAAGCTGTAATAACAAAATATGTGCTAGCTTTGTGGCATATGCTAACCGAGCTTTTTGTTTACTCTCAAGAAAAACTAGCAGCTGCCACCCCTAGTGTCTGGAAGCCTGTTTAGTTTGGGCCTAATTATAGTCCACTGTCCCGCAGTGCGGTGGGAAAGAGGATACTGGCATTGCATGGAGTCACTGAAAGAGCTAAATATACCGCCAAGGCTAATCCACAGCTAGTTTTACACAGCTGTATTGTGACAGTCTTACATACTTCACATAAGATGTTGCTGCCATTAGCCTAGAAGTAGACGCAGGAAAGAAGTACATGGCCTTGACCTTTGTTCCGTTTTCCTGTTGATAGAATAGCATAGAATAAATGTATCAAGTTACCAGTTATTAATATTTATCAGAATGATATGAATACAATATTTAGATTTTATGAATTAAAATATAAAACGCAATCAAATAAATTATATTGTGATTTATACATTTTAAATGATTAAATAATAAAAAAAAATATTTTTTATTATTATTTTAAAAAATTAAATTTGGAAATGGGTTAGGTTAAATATTAAATTAGATAATATTTAATTATGAATATTTACATTTATAATTAAACAAACCCTAGGACAGACTGGTTTTTTTTGTCACTCGTTTTTACCTGGCCCACTGTTACTATGTCTCAGCACTTATCCGTGTTAGAGAGGACAGGTGCAGTGGACTGGAATACCCCCGTTGAGTGAGTGCTGTTGTCCGGCATCATGCTCCCTTCACTGCCAGGGTGTGTGTGTGTGCGCGTGTGTGTGAGTGAGTGTGTTGTCTTTCATCTTCGCTCAAACAGACTCTTGTCCGAATGCACAGCTACCTTTTCTGGCTTAGGTATATTTATAGCCCACACTGTATACTCTGTTTCCCATTTCACATACTTAATGGATGTCGTGTTGTAAATAACTTCTTGTGTGTTTAAAGTGTATTAATAGATGTGTTTGGTTATTGGAAAGTCAAAGAAACAAGTGGCATTTCAGGAACTAGTTGAAGCCGAGCTATTAACCTTAAAAACAGTACAAGAGACTACTGTAGTCATTGAAACTCAGTTTCAGTCTTTGTGGTTTAACACTTCTGTGCAAAAGCTGAAGTGTTTTTTTTTTTTTTATATATATATATATATATATATATATATATATATATAATTTAAAAAAAGACAGGAAAACACCAATTGTTTTTGAATGTGCGACACTGCCCTCAGATGGATTCAATATACTGTAGATTAATTCTACATTAATATACATTATATGTGT
>JAHKKF010525139.1:0-12171 GCA_019740295.1 Labeo calbasu | reverse complement strand
GGCATTTGATCTGTTCCCTGCATTTTGATCTAAGGCCGAAAACCAAGGAAACAGTTATGAATTGTATAAAATACAGGCATCATAAAAGAAAACTAAACTGCTCAGTATGTAGCAAAAAAAATATATCTGCTCTGGCAGTTTTCCTAAATGTAATATATACAACATAATTTCAAAGAGAAACAAGAAAGTCTGAAGATTATTTCTGCTGCAAGAGACAAAATAGCCTGGAGTACACATGAGAATAAATGAAAAGAATGATTATATCAACACCTGCACTAACTGCTTCTTTAAGTCAGCTTTTATTGTTATATTTTGTTACCCAAAGCAATTTTCAAATAGTTCTTCCTTTTGTATCATTTTTCAGCCATTTTTAGTTTTTCTGGTGTCATTAATCTGTGTTGCGCATTACTTTTTAGCTGCACTTCAGTTTCATTTATTCCTTTTTGTTTTTAATCAAAGTTTCCAACAAGAATGCTTAAAGCTAGAGAAATATGCAGTTTTAACTAATCAATTTAAACATCAACATTAAAGGTGCTTTAATATTCTACACATTTTGTGTGGCCATTAAGAATGCGCATTGACCAGAAATAGCGGAAGCTGTCGGCTATGGCATAATAAAAGCTCTGCTGCTTTCAAGCTAAAAATGATTCACTGTTTCTAAGTGCTCGAAACATAACACGCTGATAATGCCTGCTGGACAAAACTGTGCAAATACAACAAAAACTCAAGCTGAAACATGCAAAAACACAGCTTTTACAAAACCAATGCAATTGTTTTCTTGATGGGAGAAACTAACCTTTGTGAAGCTTTGAATCAATTGAACCAATTGCTTCGCAAAATGATTCACTGTTTCTAAGTGCTTGAAACACCACACGTTGTTGACGCCTGCTGGTCAAAACTGTGTAAATGCAATAAAAACTGAAGCCGAGACATGCAAAAACACAGTTCTTACAAACCCAATGCAAATGCTTTCTTGGTGGGACAAACTACCCTTTTTGAAGCTTCGCAAAATGATTCACTGTTTCAAAGCACTCGAAACACCACTGATAACGCCTGCTGGTCAAAACCATGTAAATGCAACAAAAACTCAAGCCGAAACGTGCAAAAACATAGGTTTTATAAACCCAATGCAAACGGTTTCTTGACGGTAAAAGCAAACCTTTATGAAGCTTCGAATCAACTGAACCAATTGCTTCACAAAATGATTCACTATTTCAAAGTGCTTGAAACACCACGTTGTTGACGCCTGCTGGTCAAAACCATGTAAATGCAACAAAAACTCAAGCTGAAACATGCAAAACACAGCTTTTTTACGAACCCAATGCAAATGCTTAAATATAGCAAAAAACTGTATGAAATGCAATCAAAATAATTTGCAGGGCCTGTTTTGTTTGTTTTATGGAGAGCTTGTCTAAACAGGCCAGTGAGAGATTATTAACTACTACTCATCCTTTTAATTACACAAATGTCTCTGTAAAAATGTCTACAAATTGATAAAAGTGATCCGAGATTAGGTAAAAACCATATATGCTTACTCATTGGTTCGCCACTGTGGGGCGATCGCAATTAACTGCCCCCCCAATGACAAACCATTGAAATTTCAAAACGTTTTGAAACAGTTATGATGTAATGAATCCTCCTTTACTGAAATTACTTGACTTTGGCATTTGATACGCACTCCGAACCACTGTTTCAAAACAAATGATTCGCAAAGGTTTCAAAGCTTCATGAAGCAGTTTTTCAAAAGCGGCCATCGCTACTTCATACTACAGTGGCGTTATTAAAACATTAATACATTAGCTCATCCATGAACACGATTTCTGCCCGAGTCCCATCGGATTGCATCGGCTATGGGAATAAAGACGCAACTCCCATGATTCCACACTCAATCACGCCGTCATCAAACTACGCCTACGTTTCTTTGTTTTGAATATGCGCCCTCTAGCGGCGAAAATTACATATTGTTACGTCCAATCCAGAACAAAATACATGTAAAACATCCATTTGGTCTTAAAGGCACAATATGTATGATTTAAAAAAAAAAAAAAAAAAAAAACTATAATTGTGTTAAATATTTTGTTGACTTGTGTACTTACATTTATTTTGTATAATACACAGAAACACTTAAAGACACTTTATTTTGTTATGCGTTGTATTAGACAGGTGACGAATGCATTATAATATACTGTAGAGTAGCATTATAACAGAACTTTCAACACACTCAGATCTAGTATGATAAAACAAAACTCGAAAACTCGTTTCGCTTCCACGGCTTTCAGCCCCACCCTGGTTCATACTACAGTGACGTTAATAAAACTTTAGTATATTAGCTTATCCATGAACATGACTTCTTACTATATCCTGTCGGATTGCATCGGCTGTGGGAACGAAGATGACAACTCCCATGACTCCACATTTAATCACAACGCCATCAAACTGCGCCTTTGTTTCGTTGTTTGTTTTGAATATGCATCCTCTAGCGGTGAAAATTACATATTGTGCCTTTAAAGTTTGTCATTTCATAAGGTTCTCTGTTATGTAAAGTTAACGCCTCCACCTGTCAATACTACAAATGTCAAACTCCACGCAACACCACTTAAAAGATGTACACTTAGCATCTGCCCTATAAAAGCACATTACACTTTTGCAACGGCAGCTTGAAGACATTGCGTTCTTTTGTCACAGCCACTTTAATGGAGTGCAAGACGTGCACGTCTGTAAAGAAAGAGCAAGCGTTGTGTTTTGGCCCATTATTGTGGCTCATGTCGACGGTTTTGTGGTGCACCTTGCTCGAGGGAAATCATTCATTTATCAGGCCGCTTTTATGGGGAAGATTTGCGTCGGAATTGTAATATATTCCAAAGGATGGGCTGAATTACAGCTTTGTGAAAATGAGATTAATGTACGACCCTCCTATTCTTGCTCACACAGATTATACAACGACGGAGCTCTTATAAGGCTAACTAAAGTGCTGTAATGACTTTTGTGCTTAATCTATGGACGATATCTTGAGTGACACAGACAGTAATTAGTTATTATACAGAGTATGTAGGGTGGAAGGATGAACAGGTCCATTCGTCATAAGCGTTTCTCGGCTTCAGCTTCGGTTATGGCTGTGAGCATCATCTTTTCAGAGCATATAGAGAGCTATGAAATGTATTGAGTTCACGATAAATAAGTAATCTCGGATTGTTTTCTAGAGCATGGCAAAGCAAGTCTGCTCACTCATAGTTAATATATAAAGAGACTTTTTCAGGAATGGAGGACGATTCACTTGACACGACCACAAGGACGTTCATCTTACTATAAGTGAGTGTGCTGTAAGGTCAACACGCTAGTAATACATTCACTGTTTTAACAAGACACTCAAATGGCTTGAAAGATCAACATTTTCCCTAATAAATGTGTGAGCGTGCACAGTTTGCTGATATATCTTTTTTTTAGATCAAAACAACTCTTGATGTTCAGCTAGCTATTAATTAAACATGGACTTGAATCATATTTCTTGTATTTATTGTGCTACGTAGAAGATTAATTTCCTCCGTAGTCTCCCTTACAGTTCTGAAAGAGAGAAGTGCAGCACTTTGGAGTCTAATCAGGCAATAGAAGACAAAAGTGGAACTAATTATCCAGAGTCCTCAAGGAACCCGCTTTGCTCTGGGAGTTTAGGTTTCTCACAGCTCAAGTAGCCAGGAACAAAGAACTTACTATGGTAGTAGCCAAAAATAGACCCCCTTTTTTAAACTTGTTTGTACACATGAACTACAGCCGCTGTTAAATTTAGCTTGTTATTAGCATAAAACTCTCTTATCCAAGGTCTACAGTTAAACCACTGGCAAACCTTACAGTAGCGGCTAAAATGATAGAATCTAAAATAAAATGTTTTCTATTTAAATATATTTTAAAATGTTATTCCTGTAATGGCAAAGCTGAATTTTCAGCATCATTACTCCTATCATCATTACTATCAGTCTTCAGTGTTACGACATTCAGAAATCATTTTTATATTCCGTTTTGCTGCTTTAGAAATTTTTCTTACTATTATCAAAGTTGAAAACAGTTGTGCTACTCAATATTTTTGTTGAAATGAATAGAAAATTCAAAAGAACAGCATGAAAAATGATGCTCCAGAAGGCAAGACAATGCATTAAGAGCTGGGGAGTGAAAACTTTTTGCATTTAATTTTTTTTTTTTTGAAGATCAAATTGTTCTTATTCTGTCTTCAAGGAGGCATGTAAAGCCTGTAGCTTCTGAATGGAAGGATTTTCTGAATTTTTTCTGAACGGAGATTTTTCTGAAGAACAATGGACAGTTTAACTGCTCAAGACCAGTCAGTACTGACAGTCCCAATCATGTAGTACCATTGCGATTAGTTTGAGTCCTGGTTTGCGGGCATTTCCCAATTCAGTCCCCCTTTGATTCCGGTCTACTCACTGTCCTATAAAGGACTATAAATATACTATTAAAAAAAACATGCATTTTGTATGATTTGGTAAAACAATTAAAAATTTTTGCAAGGTATGTAAACTTTTGACCACAAATATATCCGTAAAGTTACAGCCTAAATTATTTAATTTATTTAGCTGGCAAATCTGTTCTTATTTCAGGGCATTGTCTACTTTTTAGCCATTTCTCAGCTTAGGTAGAACTTACATCATCAGGAAAAAAATTCCAGAATTTTCCGCCCTTTTCCCAACATAAAACTATCAGTCAACAGAGGCATCGCGCCTCAGACCGAGGATGGAGGGTTTGGAATCCTTAATGCGTCTGTTCGTGTTGCACGTCTCTGGATCAATCGCTGTGATAATCTCTGGCTGGGAATGAAATGAAGGCCTGCGGCGTGTCCAATCAGTCGACGAGTCCTGCCAGGAATAGATGTGGGATAAGTATTGTCATCAGGGCCATTAGTGTGGCTGGACTCTAATTCAGCTGAGGTAATTCCACAGACAATGAGGAAGACCACTGGAGCTCTATTGAATAACACTGCGCTGCTGAGTCCATCTTTTTACATGATAAGATCTGAACATCCCTACTCTATCCGCTTCTAGTGCACAATGCTCAACTTCGGAGAACAATAAAAGCGCCTTTTAGCCAACCAGAATGAATTAGCGCTGACATTTCATAATATCAACTTCCGCACAAAGTGATACCGACTGGAGCACACGCACATTTCAAACATTTTCTTCACTCAGCTGACAAATGGAGCATACCGCCACCAACAAAAGACTACTTTGTCATGCCATTGATGAATTTATGATTAACACCGCAGTTCATCTTGTCAATCAAATGCAATTTATGAGGGTGTTTTCTGAAAGGGAGGGATTGTGAAACCCGTAGGGTTCGGCAAGCTGCCTGTCTGTAAAAAGACAGCACAAGAATGTGATTGAAGACATACTTCACCTATTTTTTTAATTAAAATGATAGCTCACCCAAAAATGAAAATTCTGCCATCACTTACACAACCTAATGTCCTTTCTTTTTTCATAACATAAAAGAAGATTATTTGAGAAATGTCTCAGTATTTTATTTTATTTTATATTTTATTTTATTTTATTTTATTTTCATACAATGGAAGTCAATGGTAACCAAAACGGTTTGGTTACCAGCATTCCTCAAAAAATCTTCTTTGATAACAACAGAAAGAAATTCATACAGGTTGTAAACAGGTGTAAACACAAACTTTTATTCTGGATGCGATTAATTGATTTGCCAGCACTAATATGAATCCAAAATAATATTTTAATAAAATGCTTTTAATAAAATACATTTTGGAGGGGAAAAAGTCCATACCCTTATACAAATTGACCCACTGAATGGGCAAAAACAGCTCAAACAGTTTTCAAAATATAGTCGTGTTCTACAGAATAAACATTTAGAACGACATGAAGGTGAGAAAATTATTACCCAATTTTCATCTTTGGGTGAGTATCAGCTGCCACGGAATGAGATAGGAGGCCTACAGATCAAGTTTCTCATACAGATGCCCTCTAAATGTTTATCATGCCTGTCAGCGAGGAGCAAATGATGGGATGCAGTCCAAATGTGTAAACAAACAAGTGCAGATTGCAAATTAAAAGCATTTATTGGAGGCATCCTGCATGACAGGAAGTTTAAACAGGTTTAACAGAACCGCAGAGCAGCCGCTTCTGTGAAAACCTATTATAACCAAGCTTTGACATGCACAGGGTCATCCTCAGTAGCTCACCTAAGACTTGTTCATGGGGAGAGGACACGGCCCTGGCTGGGTTTACAGGCACGGCCCATCATCAGACTCGTGTTCAGCAAGCAGCCCGCATTCGCTCTGCCCTGCAGGAGGCATGATGGGAGAGAAACTGCCGAGTGAGGCATTTCAGCATGTGCTTAACAAGCTCGCTCTCACCTTCCCGTAATGTGTGCCGTACATGCTGTTGCCCTGTAAGTGCACCAGGCAGTTCTCTCCCATGCTCCATCTCTAAGGTTACGGGTCTGAGAGCCGAGCGTGAGAGAGCACTATCTCTCAGCTCTTTCATGCTTTAATTCCTGCCCATTTAAACATTCCCCATTGATAAATGTGGAAAATCAATTTGCCGGTGTTGAATCTCATCCGCTGGGTGCTCATTAAACCCCTCGTGAGCCTGTTTCCGTCAGAGCACATTGTGCCTGTGCAGCTAAATGGCTGATGGAAGCCCCAGTAATCACACATGGCCACATATCACGCTCATACATGGACCACTGTCTGCTTTTAGCAGTTACGCCACCGTAAAAGTTCTTGACAGCATTGTTAAAACCCAGCTTTTGCAGTCAAGAGTCAATAAACAATAATCTTGTGTGACAGGTTTTTACAATTAACACCTAGGTTTAGCAAATGTGGTTCCTTAAAGGTGAGGTGTGTAATTTCTAACTAAAACGAGCAAAATGGTAGTTTGTAGGATGTGTATTTTGATAGTAGCCTGTGCAATTGCTGTTGTAAATGAGAATGGTATTGCAAAGCTGCAAATGTAATATCCGCCTTAAAGGAGAAGTTTACTTCCAGAACAAAAAATGTACTGATAATGTACTCACCCCATCATCCAAGATGTTCATGTCTTTCTTTCTTCAGTGATAAAGAAGTTATGTTTTTTGAGGAAAACATTTAAGGAATTTTCTCCATATAGTGGATTTCTATGGTGCCCGCAAGTTTGAACTTCCAAAACGCAGTTTAAATGCAGTTTAAAATGCAGTTAAATGCAGATATGTATGTTGGAGGCGAAAATGAGATGGGAGTTTTTCAACATACCCTAACTGTATTGACCCGGATTACACAGAGTACGCATGCGCATCGCAGAGCTAGACAAGACGAGAATTTGAGGTTAAAAAGTAGATTTTTTTTTTTTTTTAGATCGTTTCGCTAGAAAAGACTCTTCTTCCTCAACTGGTATCGTTTAGAGCCATTTGAAGCTGCATTTAAACTGCATTTTGGACGTTCAAACTTGCGGGCACCACTGAAGTCCACTATATGGAAAGAAATCCTGAAATGTTTTACTTATAAAACATTACTTCTTTACGACTAAGGAAAGAAACACATGAACATCTTGGATGACAAGGGGGTGAGTACATTATCTGCACACTTTTGTTCTGGAAGTGAACGTCTCCTTTAAAACAGATTGTTACTGGATAGCTTGACAAACACAGTTTTATTTTGCCAGTAATATATGAGCAAATCCCTTTTCAGTGATGTAATTTCTACAAATTTTGGGTTTAAGTATATCTGTTTTGTTATTTCTGTCAATGTTTGGGGGTAAATTAGATCAGTGGTTCTCAGTCTTAGTGGATGAAAGTCTAAAGGGCAAACTTTCAGGAGGCCTGAATGTTTATTTAAAAGCATTTAAATGGATAAATTACGGATAAAAACTGTGCACTCTTAAAAATAAATAAATTTAAAAACAAAAAATAAGTCAGTAAATATAGCCCAGTGTACTGTGTTATTATGGAGAAAATGTCTTGTCTAAGGAGGAAATGTTAATAATAATTGTTCTTATTGGCGAACATACAGTTCTTGAAATTTCTAAAATTACAAAATGAATCATAGTTGATTGATTGGTAACACTTCACAGTAAGGTTCATTAGTTAACATTAGTTAACTACTTTGGTTAACAAACTAAGAATAAACAATACTTCTACAGCATTTATTAATCTTAGTTCATGTTAATTTCAGCATTTACTAATGCATTATTAAAATCAAAAGTTGTGTTCGTTGACATTAGATAATGCACTGCGAATTAACATGAACTAACAATGAACAACTGTAGTTTTATTAACTATCATTAACAAAGATGAATAAATACTGTAATAAATATATTGATCATTGTTCGTTTATGTTAGTTACCACATTAACTATAAGGAAACCTTATGGTAAAGTGTTACTGATATTTGTAATATCTAAATAACTATTTCTATTAATAAAAAGAGTCTGAAAACAAGCAGCTATGTCATAATTATAGCAGAAATACTGGAAAAATCATAGCCTGTGTGGGGTGGAGGGTCTTCAAATATGAATTTGAGTCAAAAAGGTTGAAAACAATTGATATAAATGACGTCAAAGCTAATGGACTAACAACCAACAATCTCCATATTGGATTTCACAGGGTCTTTCATGAGGTCTAACAATGTCCTAAAAAGAGCAAAACAAACTACACCAACAATGAAAGTGTGTGTGTGTGGGGGGGGGGGTTCAAAAGTTTTTTGATTGAATTTTGATTGATTTGATTTCAATNAATCTCCATATTGGATTTCACAGGGTCTTTCATGAGGTCTAACAATGTCCTAAAAAGAGCAAAACAAACTACACCAACAATGAAAGTGTGTGTGTGTGTGTTGGGGGGGTGGGGGGGGCGGGGTTCAAAAGTTTTTTGATTGAATTTTGATTGATTTGATTTCAATTTTCACACTCCATTTTCTCTGAATCTCAGCACAGCTGAGCCAAAACCGCCTGTCACAGGTCACATCACAGTCGAAGACAACTCAACTTTGGTCATAACTCAAGACAAAATATGAAGGCAGGTTGTGCATTTAGCCTTTCCACAGCAGAATAACCTGAAATAAAGTTAGAGGTACAAGGAATCTTCAGCCATAATAAAAACCTTGATCATCCAGGCAGATTCTTTGAGCAAACAAAGATTGCTTTAGCTTTGCATCTTGTCCTTAGAGAGCATGCAATCCGGCACCTAAATAAAACACGTTACTTAAAAAAGCAGAAAACACCCAAGTCTGATGGAATTCCTCAATCGATATTGAGATAATTGCATGCAGGTCTCATGCAGTCTGTTTTGGCCGTTTACTTGGAGAACACTCAATAATGGAAAGATTCACTTGCAGAGTGTTTGCACTCAGGGCATTAGTCAACGTCTGGGTATTGATGGGTCTTGCCACAGTTGATTCATTAAAGGGACTTAGAGGAACTAGTAATGCACTTGTGGATCAGATAAAGCCACAATGCTGACACGCAGCCAAACATTCAGCAACAGAGAGCTCAGCAAGGCGGTCTGCCATCCGACATGCATGCTGCACATACAGCAGTGTTAATAAAGCACCGCTGCAGACCTCACACACTGCGTCTGTGCATATAAAACAGACTCAAACAGACGCATCCCGCTCGAAATTAACTTGAATCCTGAGACCTATTTCAATGTAAATTGAAGTTCGGCTCCGTTTAAATTAATCAGCCAAAACCGGATGATTCATATACCGCGGAAGACACTGTTTACTGAGAATTTGTCATAAGATTTTATGCTCTTCACTTTAATGTGGGCTCATTTTAAAGACAAATACCAAACTGAGTGTTAAACCGAGTCAAAGCAATACTTCATTCAAAAACATTTATTCATTTACATTGTTTCAAACCTATGATTTTTCATGAGCAAAACAAAAGGTGATTTTTTTAAGAACACCCAGGACTTTCTTAAAATTAACTTTTCCATTAAGGGGCAATATTAGTGTGGGCACTTTTTATAATCACCTTATTATTATAAAAACCATATGTTGTCTTTAAATGTCAAATACTTAAATTTACCCAACTGCTTTAATCAATATTTTAAACTGTTGTCAGTAACAATGGACAGTTTAAAATGGTATCTAAATTATATGTGTAAAAAACAGGAGCTCATAGTGCTGCAATATTAGGAGAAAGATCATTATTGTGGATTGTAGCTCTTCATATTGTAATAATGTTTATTAACATTTTTAAACGTCTTTGTTTCATTTTGGACGGGTCACATTCTGGCTTCACAGACAAACATGTTGGTCCATGGCGTTAGCCATATCTAGCACAAGTTATCCAGACACTCCCGTTATAATCACTGAAGCTGCGAAATTAACATTTTATTTACATCGTCTGTGCGCTGTGTTGTTTACGATGATGGAATTTGCGAGCGCACGCAATCAACAACAGCTCCGGCATTTTCAGCACTGACTAATCTAAGCGCCTTTGATTGGCCAATGCATTCCTAAATTCAACATAAATGCGTTTGATTTGTTATTAGGCAACGCTGCACAAAACAGCGAGTAAAAGCAGTGTAACCAAATCAAAATATAATTATGGGAATTGACACTTTTCATTCATTTTCACATTTAATTTGAATCATGACAGCCATATAACACTGTTTAATTGTGCAGGAGCATTTTTTGCCACTTTGTCTTGAATTTATGAGGCATTTTCAAAAGCTATCTCCTGGGTTTTTTGCAACCATGATGCGTGCGCATCCTGAATGTTTACAAACAAATAACTGGTCTATATTTGAAGTCTTCTGAAGTTACTTTTAGGGATGTGCCTGAATAGTGAAAGCATATTCGAAAAAGGCACGGAAAACGAATAAAAAGGCATTCTACAGAGCTACTACGGGAACATGTTTAGCCGCTTCCTAGCAGTAGTCTGTTACATTAGAGTACATTAAGTTTCACTTACCACATTAACATAGTAACACCGTGTCTACACCGGACGCGAGCGGCGCGACAAAATAAAGTAGAACCCATTATAACCTGTAATGCTGTCTACACTGATGCTGCTGTGTTCTATTTATGACGTGCTCACGCAAAGTTCAAATGACGGTCGCTTTGTCGCGTCCAGTGTAGACAGACTTTAGCTGTTGAGGCGCGACGCAACAACTGTCGGGTCCAGTGTAGACACGGTGTAAGAAGAGGTGACTGATAGGATGATAGCGAATTATTTGCAGATCCTGAGCACCGCTGACAAACATCTAATCTTGCAAAACGTGTGGTAAGTACTGCCGCACCTCAGTATACCCAGAGTATGTATGATAGTGAAAGTAAAAACGAGTCGAGCGCATTTTCAAAAGCTATTTCAATACCAGGCGTATTAATAGCGGCTCCCTGATGCCCGCAATGGACCTTTATCGCACCGGAATTGAACACCGGAAGTGCTTGTCGAAGCAGTGTACCGATTCTTTCGGTTATGTATATTTTTCAATATGCTGTAATCATCTAGTTGAATAAAAGCCTGTTAAAATAAGCATCTGCAGGATGATTTCAAAATCCGGACATTTTCAGAGACAGGCGAAGAGATATTCTGATGATTACTGTGCACAGAACTCGTAGTTTTAAACGTGCCGATCTCATAAACCCACGGCTCATAAACATGCGTGATTTCACCACACTGCATCAGTGCTGATGTGTTCGTGAGACCTGATGATCAGAATCAACATATTTATTCATTGGTATTAAATTTTAGTCTTTATTCTGTTATGTTTCATTCACAGTCATTTCACTCTATGTAATTCACATATTTATGCCAAAATTCTTAATTAATACTCAAAGTCACGCTGTCAACGCGTTATACTATTTAAGATTAATTAGCTAAAATGTTCAACATTGTTATTTCTTTAAGGCAACGCCCTCGCATTCATTCATCTATTTTAATACCGCTCTTACGAAAATTAACTTAACATTTATAAACAGTATAGTTACCCAATGATACAATAGCGTATACAAAATCTCGTATTTATTCCCGTTTGGGGTTCTGTAGTACACGTCATTTCCTTTCCAAATCCCTACCGCATTCTAGTTACTATGCAATATTGCCGTGTGAAATTTATTTTATTCACTAAATACTAGGGATGCACCGAAACGTATCGGCCAAAATGCTTGCGCGTTTTGTCAGTAAAGCCGGTTCTGTAATCAGCGGTAAATGCCATCAGGTGC
>JAHKKF010525137.1:21614-42904 GCA_019740295.1 Labeo calbasu | reverse complement strand
TTGTGTTTTGATTTGGTACCGAAATTGGTACCGAGAACCGTGGATTTTCACTGGTATTGGTACCGAATACTGAAATTTTGGTACCGTGACAACACTAGAGCACTGCTTATTTCATTTGTATCTTTGCTCTTTTTGTACTATTAAACTGACATTATTTGTATTGTATAATTGTATTGGGGAACCTTTTTTACATTAGTTATCCTGGTATTAGTTTTTTGTGCATCAAGCATCAAAACTGGTAATTGTGAAATTTCCGTGAAATATCTAAAATTACTTATTTGCAAAAGTTGCCCATTAACTATATTAACATAAATGACCAAAATAATCATGATTATGATTTATGCCATAATCAAGCAGCTCTACCCAAAAAATTTACATTAATCTTCAGAAAAAAAGACACGCATTTAAAAAAAAAATGATCTTAGGATTTTAATAACCAACATTTAGGCCTGGTTTCACAGATAGGGCACAGACTAAGCCAGGATTAGGCCATAGTTCAATTAGGACATTTAAGTAATTCTTATAAGCATGCCTTTGAAAAAAAAAAAAACATTACAGCCCTGATAGCACACATACACCACAGGGATGCCTATTTGACATCTGCATTTACATCTGGAAGATCATCTACAATACGTCTATAGGAATTTTCCTATCAGACGTCTATTAGATGTCTTTAAGATGTTTATGATTTAGAATGTATCTAAAACATTTACACAGACATCTGACATTTTACAGACATCTGTCAGATGTTTGTACACAGCAGATGCTTTCCAGATCAAGAGATCTTTAACAGACATCTTGCAGACGCATGTGTGCTATCTTGGAAGTTTCTTTCAGTTGAAACAACTCAGACTTACATTTTAGTCTGAGACTAGGCTTACGTCATTCAAAAAGGATTTCGATTCCAGGACTAAGTGCAAGGACACAAAACGTTTAACACTTCCATGACATACACTATGAAAAGTAAATGTGACATGATACATACCGCCACTGGATTGGTGAGTGCCTCTCTCATGTACTCAGCTACTGAAATTGGACCCGTGGCAGTAATTTTGGAGATAAGATGTTTAAGGATGGATGTGTTTGACTCCAGACTCCGGATGGAAGAATCTGAGCAGGATCTGTTCTGCCACATAATCCACCGCACTACAATAAACAGCATTGCATCATTACTCATTTACATATCTGCCTGTACTGTATCTACGCTGTGCTTCCAAGAAGATGCAGAAGTCTTTAGTCTTCTCCTCTACCGACATCATACCATTTTGTTAGTTTATTTAGTGTTATCCTGAGCACCAAAGTATTGCCTTTTTTTTTTTTCATCAAACCCTATTGTAAGCCTTTAGAGCAGTTGGAAAACATTGGAAAAAGTTGTATGTGATCATTCTGTGACTCTTTTTGTTAGTTTTGTTTTAGGTTTTTGTTTGGACACATGTTTTGGAGTAGAATATGTACACATGTAACAGCAGACCAGTATTTTCATGTATAACAGTATTTGATCTGAATGACATAAGTTAAGAAATATTTATTTTCCTCCAAAGATGCGTGACACTCGCAGAGCTAAGCGTGCAAAGTAGTGAGATCATATGACAAGAATGATTCACACTACTGTTTGAAACGTTTATTGCTATACACATCATTTTGTTTTGGTGTTATATTCACGTGTTAGTATTTCATTACCTATAGCAGTGTATCATTTTAATTAAAATAACTCATCTCACCCTCTGGCATTAGCCGCTTCAGCCTCAGCAGAGTCCTCATGCTGCTCACCTTATCAGACGCACCGAAATCACATAATATTAATCATAGGAATGCACATTGACGTGCTACATTTACAAACTATCAACTTGCTGTCACAAGTCCTTAATTCTGATTGGCCGAGGGTCAGCTTCTTCTTCTTTTGGTTGTAATGGCGGCTGGGAAACCAATTTAAAGGTACATTACCGCCACATACTGGAGCGGAGTGTGGACAGAACGGTGTTCTTTTCTTCCTCTTGTAGTTTTTTTGCGAGTTACATATCGTGAGATGTGCATACCGCCACCTACTGTATCGGAGTGCGTAAAATCGTGTAAAAAGACAATTTTATGTAGCATTTTAAATAATGCCCTGCCAACGTCCAGTTGATTAGATTATTTCCTATTTCTTTAAAACATTTAATAGCCCAGTCCCTTCCAGTGTTGAAATACTTTTTTCCAGTTGATTTCTTTAAACATTACATTTTCTACATTTAAGTAAAAAACATGCTTCACATTTGCTTTAACTTTGCATACTAAATTTGATTTCGTAATCAGAACAGATTTGGAGATTACATCATTATTACACCACTGTCTCACCAATGGTTCCTCTGCAATGAATGGGTGCCGTCAGAATAAGAGTCTAATCAGCTGATAAAAACATCACAATAATCCACAAGGAGGCCTAATACTTTTTCACTGGAGAAAGCATTATTATTGATTATATTATTTTGATAAGAAGCAATGGAAGTTAAACACCATAACTGATGGATTTGTTTCTTGCAAATACACTCCCTTAGGAAGACATTAGAAGACAAAATATGGTGGATACAATATATGTAGCACCTGTATTGACAGTACATTTGTTGAATCAAATGATCTTTTTTAGTACAATTAAACTATATCCTAAGTTGTTTGTACAAAATATCATATTATGATATAATATGTAACCATTCAATACACAAAACCTTCATACATTTGACAAAAAAAAAAAAAAAGAAGAGAAAACACACCATATACACATTTTTGTAGAAACAGTACATTGCCATTGCTCCAACCAAATTACTTCATAATTGTAACTTCTCAACTCATAAATACAAACTTTACAGGAGAACTTCAAAGCACTGCTTGTTGTTGCTTTCCTTCAGTGACTCTCTATTTAAAATCATACATTTTACAGTAGTGTTAATGATGCTCTGTAATTTGCATTTTTGCATGTTGGAACATTGTAAAGTAAATAAATGGTTTGTTTTGAGACGCCTGTTTACTGTTTCATTACACTATTTTAGAAAAATGTATAAATATTTAAATACAGATTGAATATATCTTAAAATATCAAAAATATGGCTTATTTTATGAACTTACAACTATACTTTGTAAACTGAAAAAATTGAGCTGCCAATTAAAAAAAACTGAGGTGCCATAACTTAAGAGTTCAAGTTGGAAACATGTAAAGTCTAATAGAACAAACAAGAATAAAATAAGTCCAAAATACATAAAAGTCTGACGCAAATAGTTGCCTTAATTTTATTGAGTAAAATGGGCACAGCATTTTTTACAGTGTATCATACCAATACTTCAAGTTCAGTTTTGCATTGCAATTAACAATGATTAAACAAGGTTTAATAAGCCATAATAACATAATTTATGCACTTTTCACTAAAGTAGTGATACAAGCTTGGTGTTTGTTGGTATTGTTGTTGTTAGAAAAAGACATGGTGGCAAACGTCATTGTTTAAAAATGAACTCTGTATAGCACAGTTCTTGCCATTAGAATAGCCGTAGCTTGTTTTAATTCCTGTCAAATAAATAAATACCCCCAAGTAAACTTTTAATTACTTTTACTTCTGTATAGCACATCATCAGGAAAGGAAACTGTTGCAAAATGGAGATTGGATGTTGTCAACCACAGCAAATCTTAACTGCTTGATAGTTTATATTGTTGCAAAATGTAAAATATTTTAATGCTCTAATCTGCTGAATGCAACTTTAAGATGTTAACAACATGATTTTCAGCTGCCTGTGGAAAAAAAAATAATAAAGAAAATCATTTGTAATACCATGTGTAGCCAATAGATGCCTGTATAGCTATATAAATAATCAGTGCTGTGTGTTCCTTAGTTGCTGAGCAGTCTTTTCAGGCATAATTGCTTAAGTTTTGTCACCCCATTGTTGCTGTGCACTTTTTTTTGTATTGCAGCTAACTTGTAGAGTGTACACACAAAAACATCTTTGTATTTTCGTATTTGTGAATATTTCCCAATTATTTCTTTTGGCGGTCATTTTGACTATTTGTGTCAAAAAATAGTCACTAAGTCTGACGATTTTTTTATGACCATTTAGCTTTTTCGAATCAAATCTATAATTTTTGTTATTTTATTTTATTTTATTTTATTGGGTTGTCACACGACTGCCATAGTCACTGAGTTTCGTACCATTACGATTAAGCAGGGATTTTTTTTTTTTTATTTCCAAACTTTTTTTTTTCAGTCTAAAATGACCGAACAACACCAGAAGGTTAGTAATATTAGGCCTAATAACCAACGTTTGGTTAATCGGTTTAAAAACAACATTTTCATGAATTGGTGAACTATCCCTTTAAATGTTAAACGGCATTCCATGTATTTGACGCTCCCCGGAAGGTTACCATGCAGCGTCAGCATGGACTGATTATTATTCATGAGCTGATCTGTAGCACTGTTGTCTATTGTACGGGTAAGTGTCCTGCTATGGCGATGCGTGTCTCAGGATGATCTCCGCGCGGAACAAAGACGAGATTGTGCGATTCTACACGGTCACAGACCCTACGACTCACAAGAAAGGCTACACGGTGTATAAAGTCACGGCCCGGGTGAGACTAAGCGAATTTTACCGGGGTGTAGAGCACATGTGCTAACGCTAATGTTTATCAGGAACACTAACACAAACTAATAAAACATAATAGTGGATTATTTGATTAATCACTTCAGATCTGTAATGCCATGCATGTATGTAAGCTGTGTTTACTGATGTCAACTAAATCAGATGCGGTCACAGTCAGCTGTGTCACATCATAACCATAATCCTGTTATTTTCTCTGTGGGTTTTCTGTCTTTGAGGAAAACGCTTTTATTTATTGTCCTCAAACTTTGACTGACATCTGTCAACAGGAACATTAGTTTAGATGGCTACTGAATCTGACACAGACGTAAACATAAGTAATGTCAATACAGTAAATATGTTATTAATTTTTAAATGGCTGGTGTTTTTAGATGGTACTGTTCGTTTCAGTTTTTGTATTTACTTCCCTCTCCTTTTCATACACACAATAAAGAGCTGACTAAACCACCAGAATTTTTGTTCATAATGTAGACAGAGGACATTTGCGTACTGTAATGGTAATATTATTTTTATTTACTTATTTATTTATCTTTAACAGATTATTTCACGGAAGAACCCAGAGGACATTCAGGAGGTACGAATTCTAAACAGACACACTTAAAATTAAAAAAATAACCTTATTTACTTTAATAATACACTACCAGTCAAAAGTTTTGTTTTTTAATGTTTTTTAAAGAAGTCTCTTCTGCTCACCAAGCCTGCATTTGTTTCATCCAAAATACAGCAAAAACTGTAAAATTGTGAAATATTTTTACTCTTTAAAATAACTGTTTTCTATCTGAACATATTTTAAAATGTCATTTATTTCTGTGATTTCAAAGCTACATTTTAGTATCATTACTTCAGTCATATGATCCTTCAGAAATCGTTCTAATAATCGGATTTGCTGCTCAAAAACATGGATTATTATTATTATTATGTTGAAAACAGCTGAGTAGATTTTTTTCAGGTTTCTTTGATGAATGGAAACTTCAGAAGATCAGCATTTATCTGAAATGGAAATCTTTTGTAACATTATTAATGTTACAAAAAATTATACTAAATGGTATATGTATAAAGTTACAAAAGCTTTCTATTTCAGATAAATGCTGATCTTTGGATCTTTTTATTTATCAAAGAATCCTAAAATAAATTGTTTTTTGCCATTGGTCTTTATTTGTCTGACTTCCTTTCACTAGATCACAGTGTGGAAAAGGTATAGTGATTTCAAAAAGCTTCATCAAAACCTTTGGCAGATACACCGAAACCTCTATGGGCAGTCAGAGCTCTTCCCTCCCTTCGCAAAAGCTAAAGTCTTTGGTAAGTGTATGTGTAAATGAGATATGTGAGATTTGCTGTGTTGTAAGTGTTTTGTGTGTCTGTGTACTTAATGAAGTGACATTCTGAAGTGACATTCTGAACAAATATGTTTTTAGTTAAAACAATTACACAGTTTCAGTATTTTTATTGTCAATTATAGTAATTACTTTTAAAAGTAATTACTGCCCTGTCAGCCAGTGTTGCATTTTTACTACATGTGCAGCTCCTTGATCATATACTTTACTTTATGTTTGTTGATTATGTAACTGCAGTGTATTTAAATATCATTTAAATATTACCAAGGTAACAGATTTTTTAAGATAGTTTTTCTGTGGTTTCTTACATATAAATTTTTTCTAAAATTCAAAATAATCTTATTTATTTATTTTTATTATTAACTTTTTTATTATTATTTATATTTATTTTTTGTGCAGCCAGTGAATATTATAGGCCAAAATTTGAATATCTGCCCTGATCCTTTTTGAACTTGAGTCAAATCTTTGTTTACTTGAATGCTTAAAGTTTATTTATAGACTAATATACAATTTGCACATTTTCTTTAATTTTTTAATGAAAAAGATTGGGTGAGAATAGTGCAGCCAAGAAGTGTCCAGCATACATAGATACAAAAATAGATAGATAAATATGTAAAAAAAGTAATACATCAAAGAAATATCTTGAAAGTGTTTGTACACATTATGTTACTTCTAGCTTAACGTGTATTTGTGTTTGAAGGTCGTTTTGATGAGTCTGTGATTGAAAAGAGAAGACAGTGCTCAGAGGACCTGCTGCAGTTCAGTGCTAATATTCCTGCTCTATATGGCAGCCAACACATACAGGATTTCTTTAAGGTATGTATATGAACTGGGATAGCTGTCAAAGCTGTCAGGTTGTTTATCAAACAGGGATATGCATTTTCAATATGGGCCTTCAATTTGATGAATTCCATTAAGAAACATTGTTTCATAAGTAGTAGGACACCCTCTGGACATCACGTATTACATTATACAGTGACATTTCACCGTCAAATACAGTTCAGGTATTTAAACTTCATTTAAACTTCAGCTAACATACTTTTGTAACAACAAAAGCAGCACCCTTGCATCGTCTGGCAACCAGGCAGAACACCCTAGGAACTAACAACTATAGGATTGTTTTGTTTTGTTTTTTTTTGCTTGTTTGTTTTTTTTATTTATTATTTTATAGTTGTATTGATTATAAAATGTATTCTAAAATGTTTAAAAAATGTGATATAAAGAATAGTAGTTGATTTGTTCATACTTTTGGCTGGTAGTGTAATTTTTTTTTTGAGCTAACAAGGTTAAGGAAGACCTATAAAGAAGAAATCATAGTTTCCTTTCATGCATTTCTTGTTTATCATTACCTTCCCATGGTGACCACAAATGGTTTGTGTGTGTTTTAGGGTGGTGAGGTGCAAGATAGCTCTGAGCTCATTGGGCCAGCCGAGCCCTTCTCTGATTTCTTAGCTGACAGCCTCTTAGATAGCAGCTCTGAAGGTAAGTTCATTATTAAAATGCCAAAAATTTGTTTGTTAAATAAAAGTCACACTTATAAATTGTCCCCCATTCAATACAGTTAACATGAGTGAATGGTATCAAAAGGCACAATAATATATCTACTCTGCTCTACTCTACATTTTAATACAATATAAAATGCTTGAAGAAAATTTGTTACATGAAGAGCCATGTTTTTCATATCTGATGATGTATGACAGTCAGGGTTTTGACTACGCAGCCCACCCAGAGTTAACAAGTTAATCCGCTAAATTGTTTCACGAGTCATTGCTATGATTGACAGTGATAAAGCTGATGTCAGAAATAGAGCAGTGCTTTAAATGATTCAGACAAAATTCAGAGTAACAAAACTACAGCAGTAACAAGTCTGTGTTGGCTGAATATATTTAGCCGCTTTTACAGTTAAAGATGAAACTTAAAAAAAATAGTAGTTATTGTAAAAAAATTTTTTTATTTAATATGTAAAGCACTATTTATTTATGACATTAATAATTAACTAAATTTGTATAACAATTAACTAGTTAGGTATTTAAATAAAAAGAAACCTTATAGGCTGTTGGTTCTGGGCTTGTTTTTTATTTTTTTAAATGACATGAGACTTCTTGCACATACTTAATTTTATTATAAATCCAAAAGCAAGACGTGAAAAAACTAGCAAGTTGAAATGGCAACTGAGCTAATGAGTGACGTTAATATCTGCCGGTTATAATGGTAATTTTGTGTGATTTACATCTTGGAAGTCTTTGTTTTCCACCAAGAGACACATTTTGGCACATTTGTCCATGTCATCCTCATTAAAAAAAAATAAAGCTAAAGTTAATCTTTGCTGTGAATTTTACTGCACAGCTGTAGAGTTTAGAAATAATGTATCCTTAGATACATTTCACAGATCTAATGTGATACAAATGCATCTGTTTATGTTCGCAGACATAACAGACTTTATGAATTTGGTGTGTTTTTGAAATAACCTCATGCGTATTTGACAGCTGACGCAAATATGCTACTTTTCTGTGCACAAGTTTTATGCTTTTCAATGTCTGCTGTCTCAGTATATGAGGACATGAACACAGGAACTTGATTTCCAGAGCTATTCTGAGGGTTACTTCAAAAGCTTTTCATTGTTTCATTTTAGAAATATCAATATTGTATGAATATTGTGATGATATTTTTGGCCACATTGTCTAGCCCTACCAATGTATCTGTTTAGCTTATTTTAATATCTGCATATTTTGTTATTATCTTGTCATTTCAAGACTTCCATGCTGTCTTTGAAAACTAATTTTGGATTAAATTGATATTTAAGTTTGATTGAATGTGATTTTGTATTTTTTTCTGTGTTGCCTTTCTGTAGCTTCTAAAGACATCAGTGTTGTGGATGATTTGACAGTGTCCAACCTGTGTGAGCATGAGCGTAAGTGAGAATAATGTGTGATTATAATGTGTGATTTTAAATGTGTGCATAATCTTGTCATGATCCCAAAATTTCATTACTAATACCAATAAAATTGTTATGGTTCTTCGTTCGTCACCATGGAAAAAACTGTTAAAACTATTTAGCTAGTTATATAACCATTTTATTTGATTGCGTAAAAATGAAATACATTTACAAATTATTAATTATTAATGCTAATAATAATTAAAAGTACATAAAATAAAAGCTTAGCATGTAACCTTTTAGACTTATACTGCACAGATTTTTTTTTAATGTATTTTTTATTTTTGTACCTGTTGCTACTGTTATAAATTTCAAAAGACCACATTTAAATTGAGATTTTGTCAATCCCAAAACTACTTGACACACAAATTTCAAGAAGAAATTAGAAGTGCACCCACTTTTGGATGGCAAATATTTTTCCAAAATGTATATTTTTTTAATTATTGTGCTCACATTCTTTAGAGAGTACAGGACACTGCATGAGTTGCTGTGGTTTCTGATTACATCGTGTGATTGTCACTGAACTTGGTGAACCTCTTGGCATTGACATTGAAGATGATACATTTCAAACTGATTTTGCATCAGTGCATTGAGTGATTTATATGATCTAATGTCTTATCTAATGTCCTATCTAATGTGCTAACAACTGACAACAGCAAGTGTGAGCCATACAACAGGCTTTTAAATAGTCTCTTTATATTTAACCAAATCGCTTCAAACTTTGTAAGAATACTTTCAAAACTGATGTAAAATTGCACAGGGATTCTCAATATCTTAAATGGTAATGCATCATTCTTAGGAAATTTTTTCTTTGTATTTGTTTTTTAAGGCTGTTGGCATGCTTAAAATGTCAGAAAATTCAAGGCACATATCAGCAGGGTTCCTACAGGGTTTGGAAAAGTATGGAATTTGATTCAAGTATTTTCCGGGTTTGGAAAAGTATTGAAAAAAGAAAGAAGAGTATAGAAAAGTATTTGTATTTCCAGGCTTTTGCCCCAATTTAGCTTTTTGTAATAGAAAATTAAGAATTTAATGAAAATAAATGTATTGTAGAAGAAGTCAAATTAAATGAATTCAAGGTGCACATTTTTATTATGCAAAATTCAGGTTATAAGCATTTTGGGTTTCTTCTCACAATATTCTATCGTATTAAATAGCGTCAGGGACCTTTGCAAAAATAAAAGCATACACAGACTTTTTCGTGCGCACAAGAAACCATTAAACTTAGCATACAGGACAGTGCACACTGATCCACCTATTGTGCCATCAGGCCATTTCACAGTGTGGTTTCTCGGCTTCTACAAAAATGCGAAAGACACCTAAGACTATGAAATATGACATACTGACATACTAACGAAAGCCAAATTTTAAACACTTTTTTTTTTACAGTACCAGTCTATTTTATAAACCCTTGAAACTTGGCAAATTTTATGCCATCAGCCCATTTCGTGCCTTTCGGGTCTCTACGCCGCCACACAGGATGTGTTAAATTGGACATTAGGCCTTAATATTAGAGGCACTACCATAAGCAAAGCCAAATTTTGAGTAAGTAGATCTCTGTTAATTCATATGCATCCATGCTCTTATGTTATTTATAGTAAGATGGCAGTGATGCTCAAAGGAAATGGGTTATATTTAAAATATTTTTATTTTAGGGGCTCTGTATGTTGTCACTTTGAGAAAATCAATGAAAAAACAATGAGAAAATAAAAATATGTAGAAATTACTGTACTATATACCAAATATAAAGCTGAAAATAATGCTCTATGGACTATTTGTGTTAAATTTGGTCTGAACATTTACTGAGAGGTTTGGAAATTTGAGTCTGGAAAAGTATGGAATGTTGAAATGGAAAATATGTAGGAACCCTGTATCAGAGTTTTCATCATGAGGCATAGACAAAAGCATGGACATTTAGGCGGACTCTGTAACACCCGCTAGAGTGGGGAGGGGGTCAGTTCAGGTCAGGAGAGCTGCCTTCCAACAGAGTTAACTCCAACTAGCTTCAACACACTTGCCAGGAAGTTTTTAGTGATCCTGAAGATCTTGATGAGCTGGTTCGGGTGTGTTTAATTGGGGCTGGAGGTAAGCTCTGCTGAAAGGTGGCCCTACAGAAGCAGGATTGGACACCCCTGTCCTGCAGTCACCAGACTCAGTACATATATTGTTGTTGTCAAGCCAGAAACTTTTAAAAAATTACTCATTAGCTTTGTCCAACAGGAGGTCAGCTATTTTGAATTGTTCATTCTAGCTTTGTGTCCTTAATATCAGGTGGCAGCAGTGACAGTGAGCTGAATTCTCTCGAGGTTGATGGAGACACCCTGGCTGCAGTGGATGATGGAATGGCATCAGGCAGCATCAGGCACACAGCAACACAAAGCAACTTGCCAGTGACATCCCCAAGCCGGCTGGAAGTAGAGTCTGGCCATAGCAGTGGGGCTTTGAGCTTTGCCTCCAGCCTCAGGAACTACATAGAGAAGAAGGACTACTTGGAAGAGGCCAGTGAGCAGATCGCTCTAGCTGTCCAGAAGGAAGTGGAGCAGGACTTTGCAGTGGCGTTTTCCTACTACCGGAGAGGTGTAGATCTTCTGCTGCAGGGTGTACAAGGTATATAATTGAATGCATAACTTTGTATTTCAGTGCGCAGAACTAGTCGCATGTGTTTGCTTTGACTGATTCCAGGGCTTTAACAGAAAGTGGCATTGTGAAATGTCATGGAAATGGCAATTTCATTTGAGTGATAAACTCACATCTTATAAGCATGAATTTCTTTCTCAGAATTTTTTTTTTTAATAAATCTTAGATTAAAAAAATACTGCTGAGAAAGCAATTCATGGGTCTTGATCACAATTAAGAGAAAAGAGTTTAACACACCTAGGTTTCTGCCAAATGTGACATACTGTGAGTATTAGTGGCAGGCATTTACCAGTATGCCTAGATAAGATTGTTTACACTATCAGTTTACACTATCAAGTGTTTTAAGATTTTTAATGTTTTTTAAAGAAGTTTTTGCTGCTCACCAAGCCTGCATTTATTTGATCCAAAGTACAGCAAATATTTTTGAAATATTTTTACTATTTAAAGTAAATGTTTTCTATTTGAATATATTTTAAAATGTAATTTATTCCCTGTGACATCAAAGCTGAATTTTTACCATCATTTCCCCAGTCACATGATCCGTCAGAAATCATTCTAATATTCTGATTTGCTGCTAAATTTTATTATTATTATTATTATTATTATTTTTATTATTATTATTATTATTATCATTATTATTTTTTTATTTTTAAATCAAAATTTTACTGTTTTTGCTGTACTTTGGAGCAAATATATGCAAGCCTGATGAGCAGAAGAGACTTATTTAAAAAACATTAAAAGTCTTACTGTTCATAAACTTTTGACTGGTAGTGTACTTTATAGTTTTTTGTTTTTATAGTCCAAACTTAAGGTTTCTGTTTTTGTGGTCTTCTATTTTAGATGTACATGCATGCTAGGTCAAAAAAACACTTTAATTTTCTCAAAATATACAATGACAGTGTATTAGAAGAGAATTCATAGTTTTGTTCTCTCTAAAGCCCTCCTTTCTGAGAGCCTACTTTGTTTTGGTTGGTCAGATAGCCCCTTCTGTTGTGATTGGTTTACCACTTACAGTGCATGTCAGAAAAGAAACACACATTACCATATCTGAATTTGAGCTCTGGAGGCTTTCTCAGTAAAGTATACATGGGCAGTATATACAAATAGTAACAGCTGAATAATAAACACTTACCCAAACAATAACAGAACATACTTTAGCCAAACACTGCATGTACATGTTTGTGGGTTCTTGAATCACTGACACCTCATTTCAGGCAGTTCAGAATCAGTTTTTTGTTTTGGGAGAAACAAAGCTCCATTTGTCTACCATGTCTACCATGGATAAATTGTAATTTTATGTCATTTTTGTTATATTATACATCATCAGCAGTGGTTAAATCTATCCAGATTTCAAACTTGTGAGGTTGTGCACATCCAAGTTTAAAAAGCAGCTTTTATGCCAAGCAAACTAACCATACTAAACTTTTGGAGTGGACCATCAAACAGACACGCAAGTTTATTATGAGTGTATGCTGTGTGTTTTAGGAGAAGTAAGTCCCAGCAGAAGGGAGGCTGTGAAGAGAAAGACAGCAGAGTATCTGATGCGTGCCGAGCTCATTTCAGGACAGCTCAAAGACAGCATGGGTCAGAGCTCCACTCAAAGCAGGGTCAGTGTGCGATCTTTCACCTTCACAATGAAATAAATGAAATGGGATGCTTCATTTATTAAGTACACATTTTTACACTTACTTTAATTGATTATGTAAAAGTAAAGAAGAGAGTGATTACATTTAATGAATAAGGCTCTTTTCCATTTCATGTTTCGTGTTGCTTGTACTGCATGTGTTGTTTATATGTGTGTTATTTCAGGCGTTGAGCTCGCAGTGCTGTGGTGGCTTGTGGGCTGAGCAGACTCATTCTGATGAGCTGAGGCATTACAGAGTGCTGGGCATTATTGATAAGGTACACATCTCAATATGATAACTGCATTATGATCGTTATTGCACACAGCACAACTTTTTTTTTTTTTTTTTTTTTTTTATTTAAAGGAATAGTTCACTTAAAATTAAAGTTTAGTCTTCATTTACTCACTCTCATGTTGTTCCAAACCGGTATGTTGTTTTTTTGTTTGTTTTTTGTATGGGATACAAAAGCAGAAACATACTGTTCTATGTTTGGTCATGGGTGTTTTTTAAAAAAAAAAAAAAAAAAAAAAGTACTAATTTCTCAAATCACATTTTTGTTCGAAGGGCCACTTTGTGTTGATCGGCCCGTAGTACTTGGGCTCATTATCACTGCTTGCAGCTATATCATTATGGGAATCTATTTCTTTTAAGCAAGAATTCATTTTTTAACATAAAGGTTTGCAACAAATTAACATTGTGATAAGTGACTCAGTACAAGCAAACCTGTGCATGCATACTGTTTATGTTTATTTTCTGTTGAAAGGCTATAGTGATTCAGTGACACCGAATGTAAATACAACTTCCAAGATGAATAGATGGTTGGAGGACTGCATTATACAACACTTTTTTTAAGCAAGTATGTTTGTTTAAACATTGTGTGATGCCTTTGTTTATATATGTAATTTATGTGCAGGTACTGTTGGTGATGGATAGGAGAACGCAGGAAACGTTTATTTTGAAAGTAAGTAGTCCATTTGCAGTTAATAACACCTAATATTTTAACAGGAATCGCTCAGAGTTATGCTATGTTTCTGTTTAAATTGACTGTTAAATATTTATTTACTATTTACAAGTAGGGCTGGGCGATATGGCCAAAATTATTACAATAAAATATTTTATATCAGTTGATACTGATAAATATCACAATAAATTTCACATTATTTCTTTCTTTTATTTCTTTTAAGGCAGATTTTTGCTTCTGAATGAAAATATTTGCAGACCATTAATTGTGGTTTTAAGCTGTTCTTTGTAGTCAGAACATGACAAACACTTCATGTTTTTGAACTCTTTTTCCAGTCATTTTTTCTTAACAGAATAATTACCTTAACAGAAAATTGTTTCGTTTCTGCGTGTTCTAATAAATAATATTGTTTCAAATCAGGTTTGTGTTCCCTCACATTGATGACGTGTATCTTTAGCACAGTTTGCACTGCAGGCTTCAATATTAATATTATAATATAACTGGAATATTGAGGTAGGATGCAGATGTAAATTTATTTTAATTATCAAAAATGGTCAAATCTGTAAAAATTGTAGCAAAGAGTTTAGGTTTTATTAAAAGTCGGGGGGACATGTCCCCTGGGTATTCTACGCCCATGTATATATATCGTCACCTTAGAATTCTAAGGTTCTATCTGCATTCTGAGCACTTTTGAGATACTGAGCTTCAAAGTTTTTGTGTTCCGTAGAATTCTGTAGATAGAACCATTTTTGTTTTCTAAAAAAAAGCACAAAATGTACACGGCTCACAAACGAAACATCACATAATGTAAATAAGTTGTCACAGCATAATAATATGTAAATAACTCAATTTTGACAAAAATATCAGATAGAACCTTATAATTCTAAGGTGACGATATGTGTATATATATTCTACGCCCATGCATATGTTCTACATTTTTGCTGAGTAACAAATCCCATTGGAACAGCAGTCCCATTTAGAGACAAGAAAGAGACACAGCATTCAGTTTACAAATATGATATTTTTCAGTGTAAACAATTCTGTTTATCACAGGAGTAGACTGAATGATAAACAGTTTAATATGGCGTTAAGGTTTGTATGAATATTTTCATACATTAGGCCGGTGGACCCATGATTTATACTGATACGATTTCTTTGTGTATGTTCAGGGTTTAAGGAAAAGCAGTGCGTGCGGACGCGTTAAGAAGACTATTGTACCTCGGTCCGTGCCAAACATGGTACAGCTGGAGAAATACATCATCTCAGAGGACTCTATCTTTCTTTTGCTGCAGTATGCTGAGGGTGTGTTCTTGTAATTGGTTTTACTTTATCTAAATGCCTAGGTGTGTAAACAGGATGCTGAGTAGTACTTCCTCTTTGTCTCTTCAGGCGGTAAATTGTGGTCTCATATCTGCAAGTATCTGCACAACAGCAGTCCAGACGAAAGCTTCAACATACCTTTCATCCAGAAAGCTCACTCTGCAGCAGTACATTCATCCCTGAACCCTGTGCACACCGATTCCAGCAGTGTGGATTCTCAGGGCCTAAACCTTGGGGAGAATCCCTTAGCAGCCCAACTGCCCGACTCTAGTGCCACTTCTGAAGAGGAGTGCACCAACAGCTACTTGACGCTGTGCAATGAGTACGAGCAGGAGAAGCTGGAGCCGGAAGAGGACCGCTGCTCACTTGCACCTGTGTTAACACAGAAAAACAGTTCAGTGTTAAACTCTGATAGTCTGTGCTCTCCGATTTCGATGCAGGAGCTATGCTTCTTCACTGAGGAAGAGCAGCTGGCCGGCTTTGTGGATCAAAGCGCACATTCACCTGACCATTCGAACCAATCATTGCCTACTGAGCTCTTCCACAGTGACAGGGAAGACGCCTGCAAGCCACTGTTTGTATCCTCAGATGCTAGTGTAGAGGTCACAGAGGAGCCAGTGGAGATGATACAGGAAGTGTCAGATCTCTGGAGGTCTGACAGTGATCAGGGCTCGAACGATCTGGTGCCGGTGATTTCCTTTAAAGAAGCTGTACTGGAGGATGCCACTGTCAGCTGTGCTGTAGAGGGACAACCGCCTGATTTATTGGTCAATCTGCCAGTGCTTGAAGGGGGCACAGCGGACACACTGGATGAAGAGCTTATTACTGGAGACATTGCTTTTGCTGCAGTGGCCAAAACCTCTCCTACATTTGGCAGGCCAGATGTTCTACAGAGAGGTGAGAAAGAGGAGTTGGACCAATCCATTGATGTGGCCGCTTTTCCTCTTCTACACGGGCCATCAAAAACACCTTTAAAAACAGACTCATTAACTCTCTCTTCCCCGGAGCTCTCTGGCACACTGGACGCAGCTGTTCCCAGAACTCAAATGGACTTTGTTGAACATGAAGAAGTGGGCTTGAGGTCCAAAGGCACAGGAGGAGAACAGGAGAATGAGGAAGTGTCCAAGTTGTTTCAAGAGCTGGATAAGTTGGCTGCGATTTCATTGGACACACATATCCCAGAGGCTCTAGTGAGGAGCTGGGCTGCTGACATGGTTATGGCTCTGGATGCTCTACATCAGGAGGGCATTATATGCCGAGACCTGAACCCCAGCAACATACTGCTAAACCACGCAGGTGAATCAATCACTTACTCACTGCATACTTTTGAATCATTACATTATTCAGTTCATGTTTTTTAACTCTTTATATTGGCTTTTGAGAATAGCATCTACTGTATAACATCTGCTGCCCTCTAAAATTTACAGTCTGGTACTAGTTACTTTGATTCACTCAATTTATTATTTCACATCATTACACTAGTAGGCAGTGACCAGTCTTTTGTGTTTTATGAATGTGTCCTTGAATATTTTTTTACTGGACTAAATATAACATTATCTTCCAAAGGATCCTAGAGTAATCAATTAAGCTGGCTGTTTATTTTCAGCTATATGAATGTCTCAGTAGTGTTTTTTTTTCTTTGGTAAACTTTGGACAATAATGGGTTTGCAGAAGTACAGATAACATTTTCAAAACCATTTCCATAACTTTAAATGGGTCCTATTATGCTTATTCACTTTTTGAATTTTAGTCAGTGTGTGGTGTGTATGTTTGGGCTTAAAAAAGATCTGCAAAGTTACAAATCTCAAAGTCCACTCCAAAGGGGGATATTTAGTTTTTTAAAAATCCCTTTTGAAGAACTACAACGAACGGCTCCTTTGGACTACAGCGTTTGTTTTCCGGATGTTATGATGTCACAGCGCGGCCCATTAGAATATAATTAAAGTAAATCCTGCCTATGGAAATTCGAATGGTTGGGGGTGGGTAGGGGGACGAGGTGGGGGATTAGCCTAACTTCAGTGCAGAGAGCAGCTTCTAAGACACTTCAACGTACTCACCCTTCATGCATCCTAGGTGTATATAATTTCCTTCTTTCAGACGAATACAGTCGGAGTTATATTAAAAATTATCCTGCCACTCCCAAGCTTTAGAACGACATAGACGATTGTTTCTCTTTATCAGTCCAAAACGAGTCCAACAAAGTGCGTCCATCCATAATAAAAAGTGCCTCACAGAGCTCCAGGGGGATCAATAAAGGCCTCCTGTAGCGAATCGATGCGTTTTTGTAAGAAAAATATCCATATTTAAAACGTAAGAATCACTTTAATCTAGCTTGCACTAACAGTTGTAGATGAAACTTGCTGCTTTGGCAAGGGGCGTAGCAGTACTGAAACACCGTCTAAGTCACTGTTCGCCATTGCAACGCAGTGGGACAGCTAACCAATCACAACACATTTAGTTTTTCGGAAGGTGGGCCTTCATCAAACCCAGAACTAATCGAGCCATTTGTGCCAGGCTGGTAGAAAGGTATTGTAATAGTATAAATTATGAGAAAAATAATGTGTTTTTCGAACCACCAAGCATGAAAGCATGTTCTAGTACACCCCCAAAACAAAATCAAAACTTTGTAAAAGAGCATAATAGGACCTCTTTAAGTATTTTAATCTGACCTTTCCTGACATTGTGTGTACAAGTTCATGGCAAAAACTCCTGGATGATGTCTTCCGTTAGTGCCCTGATCTTTAATGGAAAGTGTTGCTCAACTGAATCAACAAACCCCCCCACAGGTGTTCAAGAGTTTTAAGAATCTGTGAAATACTTGTCCACTGAAGGATTTTCACCTTGGGAGATGTTGAAAAAATGTTGAAAAATGAAAAGATGTTGAAAAAAAACAAAAGTCAGAAAATCTTCTGTTTCAAGTTTTTGCATTACATTTTATATGGCTTTATGACACCATTGATAAAGCAAAACTCGCTTACATCGTCAGCACTCATCCATTCCTATACAGCAGGTAAAATAAGTATTGAACACGTCACCATTTTTCCCAGTAAATATATTTCTAAATGTGCTGTTGACATGAATTTCAACCCAAGCAATCCAAACATACAAATAAAACAAAACAAATAATTTCAGAAATTAAGTTATGTGTAATAAAATGGAATGACACAGGGAAAAAGTATTGAACTACTGAAATTTATTTAATAATTTGTACAAAAGCGTTTGTTGGTAATGACAGCTTCAAGACGGCTCCTGTAGTGCGCTCAGGTGTGATTTTGGCCCAGTCTTCAAATCTTAAAAGTGCTGTGGCCTCTTCTATGAACTCTGAGCTTTAGTTCTTATTTTCTATTGGATTCAAGTCAGGTGATTGGCAGCTTTGTTTTCTTTTTCTGAAACCAGTTGAGAGTTTCCTTGGCTGTATTTGGGATCACTGTCTTGTTGAAATGTCCACCTTTAATTTTATCTTCATCATCCTGGTACTGTAGGTGTTGGCAGGAATGCTTTCTAATTACTGATAGATTTCAGCTGGTGTCTTGGCTTTCCATGCCTTTTTACACCCCCCTTTCTTAATGTGTTCAAACTTTTTCCCTGTGTCATTCCATTTTATTACACTTATTTGAACTTATTTGTTTTGTTTCCTTTGTATGTAAGGATTACTTGGGTTGTTACTGACATTTGGTGAACATTTCAAGTCAACAGCACTTTTAGATTTATTTACTGAGAAAAAGGTTGATGTGTTTAATACTTATTTTACCCACTATATATGCTACCATCGAACTTCAATGGGAATCAAGCACTTTTCACTAAAATGAATGCATTTTATAATTAGTATTATTTTTAATTGCCTTACATCTTGAATATGTGTGTGTTAACATCGTATATCATTCATGAAATCATTGTGTGGGGTCTTGAATTACAACTAAGGAGACTAGCACACATTACATCATAACTTTATTAATTTAATTAAGGCTGTGGTGTAATTTAATCACAGTTTGATTGACACACCCTAACACTCTCTCTCTCTCTCTCTCTCTCTCTCTCTCTCTCTCAGGTCGTGTGCAGCTCACCTATTTTTGTAGCTGGAATGATGTTGAGGAGTCATGTGACCCTAACGCCATATCTAAGATGTACTGTGCACCAGGTAAGCTTGTCTTAAAGGTTCATCCAAAACAAAAATTTACAGATAATTTACTCACCCCCTTGTCATCCAAGATGTTTATGTCTTTCTTTCTTCAGTCAATATGAAACTGTTTCTCGAGAAAAAAAATTTCAGGAATTTTCTCCATATAATGGACATCAGTGGTGCTCCCAAGTTTAAACATCCAAAATGTAGTTTAAATGCAGCTTCAAAGGGCTATAAACAATCCCAGCTGAGGAAGAAGGGTCTTATTTAGCAAAACAATTGGTCATTTTGGAAACAATTTGACAGTTTATATACTGTTTAACCTCAAATGCTCATCTTGTCTCGTCTCTGCGATGCACATGCGTAGTCTGTGTAATCCGGGTCAATACAGTTAGGGTATGTTGAAAAACGGGAGTTTTTTTCTTCAATGTCAAAATCATCCTGCGTCACAGTTTTACCATTTATTGTAAAGGATGTTTAATCATTTTTGCATGTTCACTTTGTAAACACTGGGTTGGTACTTCTGCAGTGATGTAGGACGATTTGGAAGTTGGGGAAGAAAACGAGATGGGAGTTTTTCGACATACCCTAACTGTCTTGGCCGTATTGAACCAGAAAAAAACAGAGTTCACGCAGACTTAGACAAGACGAGCGTTTGAGGTTAAAAAGTATATAAATCGTCAATTTGTTTTAAAAATGACCGATCGTTTCGCTAGATAAGACCCTTCTTCCTCAACTGCGATCATTTAGAGACACTTGAAGCTTTTTTTTTTTTTTTTTTCTGCATAGTGAGATTGTAAAAAAGACTTCTTAACTCACAAGTAGGAGCTTTATTATCTCATTATAAGGTAGTGTTGATTTTCCTAATTATTTTGTAAAAACTTTCTTTACAGTTGATGAAAAGTAGCAATAAAGCTATATTACTTGTTTAGCACTCATGAGTTGACATTCTTGTTGGACAGAGCATTTCCTACTCTGGTGCACCATGTAATTAAAGCATAGAAGAATCTCAGTTATACACCTACTTTGCTCTTAATTTCGTTTTAAGATTTGTAAAAGCTTCTTGTTTTTGCCAGTGAAAAAAGAGTGAAATAAGTTGTCCAACAAACGAAACACTAACATGATACATTTCTTTTTCTCTATGTTATTTAGAAGTAGGCGGAATCTGCGAAGAGACATTAGCATGTGATTGGTGGAGTTTGGGAGCACTTTTATTTGAACTTATAGTCGGAAAGGTGAGAGTATTTCATCAACAGAAGCATTATTCTCAGTGAATCATTTTAAAATGTATTTATTTATTGATATAGTGTAGCAAATTACAATGAAGGGTTATGTGATTTCTGTGGATCTCTGTTTAAGTATAAAAAACCTGAATGTTAAAACACGTTTGATGTTCATGAGGAATTTTGTGTGTGTATTTTAGTCTCTATGTCAGTGTCATCCTGCTGGCATTGGAAGACACTCATCACTGAACATCCCAGAGTTTGTGTCGGAGGAAGCGCGCTCTCTGCTGGAACAGGTACATATTGCCATGATATAAAAAATTTAAATATGCCACCGACCAACAAAAGTGAGGGGACACAGTGACCAAAGTGTTTGCGCCAGGCCTCCTCTCCCTTTCTGTGGCCATTTTATCCTACAGAAATGCATAACCTGATAATGTTCGCACCCTACTCTGTTTAGATGGTAACATACATCATTTGCATAATTGCAATTTGCATATACTGTAATAGACTGTTTTTTC
>JAHKKF010525137.1:0-16857 GCA_019740295.1 Labeo calbasu | reverse complement strand
CTCAATGGTAGTGTAAAACAACACCCTTTTTACCTTGCCAAAATCAGCTCTGCAAAAATCATCCCATTCTGGTCGTGGCTGCTTTAAATGCAAATGAGTTCTGCTCACCCCGCCCCTCTCTTTTCTCTGTGGAGTGACGAGCATGTTTACTTTAGCCACGTTTAGCCGCTAAACTTGCTAACTAGCACATTATTAAGAAAGGCGATCGCAAAGATTCATTAAAAAAACCCTTATACTCACTACTGCTGTAATCATCATTTATTTAAACCAGGGGTCACCAGACCCAGTCCTGGAGGGCCGGTGTCCCTGCAGAGTTTAGCTCCAACCCTAACACACTTGAACCAGCTAATCTTACTAGGTCTTACTAGGTATACTTGAAACTTCCAGGCAGGTGTATTGAGGAAAGTTGGAGGTAAACTCTGCAGGACACCGGCCCTCCAGGAATAAGTTGTAACAACTTGATAGAATCCTGCTATTATTTATTTTTTAAATTTTTTAAATAAATGTAGTCACAATATTATTTTAAAACATATATGAACTTAAATTATTTTAAAAAGTATGCATATCAGTGTAAGTGTGGAAGCATATTAAAACTTTATCCTCTAAGTTTATGTATGTAAAATCTCCTGTCACTGCAGAATATATATAATAGAAACATGTCAAGGTAAAAACAAAGCATTATGTTTTTGGAGTGTGTGTGTGTGTGTGCAGATTTATCCTTATTTTTTTTTATCAGGAAAAATGATTAAAAATACGAAATGATGTTTATCTAGAAATGTAAAAATGCAAAAATGTTTTCTGTGAGGGTTTAGATTTAGTGGACAGAAAATATTGTTAGGTCAGTATAAAAACAAAAGACATCAATGGCAAGTCCCCATATAGCTGTACAAACATGAGTGTGAGCGCTTGTTTGTGTGTCTAGCTAAAATGCTGACTACGTAGGGCAAATCACAAAGAATTATGACACAACCGCAGATTACGTCACTGTTTCATTTCCTTGCTTTCCCAGGTAAAACAACACACCTGAGCTCTGAAGCAGGTAGAAATCAAAGGAACGCGTTGCTCTTGACATCTTTCGAAAGGAAGCCCTTAAATTTGAAGTCTTTTTTGACAGGAAACAATAATAAGCGACTGATCTAGATTTTAACCAGTCAGTTCGGTTGACACTCCAGCTAAAAGTGGATTGGCGAAATTTTTACGAAATATATATAGCCTGCCTCACACCAGGATTCCTTTACATTTAAAAAAAAAAAAATGGGCTTGTGGCGTTTTCTTTTCGCTGCCTTGGTTTTTATTCTCAGCGTTCATGACGGAGAAAGCCAGACTAGCACAGCGGAGGGACTCACGTCAGCACAGCACCTGTGTGTACAGAATTTCAAGACCGGCCGGGAAAACTTCGTTCTCGATACGGAAGAGTCGATTGAGGATGGAGCCGTTTTCCTGGCTAACCCGAGCGTCGCGCATAGGAACGAGTGCGTTGCTCAGTGCTGCAGAAATCCTAAATGCAACTTGGTTCTCATAGAAGACGGACACGAGACGGGATCCATCAACAGCTGCTTTCTCTTCAATTGCTTATATAAGCATAAATATGTCTGTCGATTTATTCAGAAGCGGGGGTTCACAAATTATATACTGAATTCAGTTTATGAACATTACCTGAACGGCCGCAAAAGTGGTAAATTTATTCTCTGTATTCACGTTTTTATTGTGCTCTTTACAATACATTAACCATTCATGCTTTAAAAGGCCTAACACCCTCATAAGCTGACTTGCTGTTCTTTGGTTGGTCTCTCTGAGCTGTTGTCAAGAGTCCAAAATCTCTCAAAAACCAGTCTAGAGACCGGCAAAAATCAGCAAATCATCTTAGGCAGTCTGTTTTTGTTTTACTTTGTAATTTTAAATCAAAATGTAGTAGCTTACTCTTCCTGTTTAATCACTCACTGATGCAAGGCCATGCTGCAGTTAAACCAGTAACATTCACATCTGTCTTCAGTCCATACTCCGTACAACGTTTACTGTTTACAATCCAAATTTACAAATACAAAAATGCAAATTTAATTAAGTCTATGTTTTGTTTTTGTTTGGCAAGTTATTTCACGTAGAAATACATCACGATACAGTGGTAAGATTAGTTGCAACTTCTAAGCCTGTTTTATTCCAGTGCTCCAGCATCTACACTTTATTTATTGTTAGAAAAGTAAAGTATCGAAAAAAATATTTACTATAAATTGATTAAATAAATTAATACAAACAAACACATGGTCTCCTTTAGTTTAAAGAGTTTAAGAATCATAATTTTCTTATTTTGTGCAACTTTTTAATTTTGTAAGAGTATGTAAGTATGTATAGCGCATTCATAGTGAAACCCTCTGAAGAATCTCTGAGCATCCTTTGAAAGTCCCTCAGTTGCATACACCTATATTTCAGGTTTTATTATTGGAAGTACCTCTTCAAACAGGTACCTAGAGGTTGTCTGGAGGGTTCTGATATGAAAATGCATTGGGATTTTCTTTTTCTTTTTTAGTTATGAATAAAAGATTTGCCTTTAATCAAGCAAGGTGCAATTATATTAATTGATTTTTTTTTAAATCTGAGTGATTGTCATTTCAACAACAATATGACTATGGCATGAGTGTGTATTATCACACAGTAACAATTCTTTTGTTGTTTTAAGCCATGTACAGTCTTTAGCACTAACTATTGATCACTGATATTTTTCTCCAGATGGGAAGGAGAAACTGCCCATTGCCAATCCTGGACGGGATGTGGTGGTCCAGCCTAATGAGGAGGTATTTCTGAATGGCATTGAGAGTTGGGGTGATAGGAAGATTGTCAAATATCATTGGAGCCTCATCAGTGGAGATGAATCTGTCCAAATTGAGGTATTATATTGGATTGTAGCTTATGAGCTAATATATGTTATGATATTAATGTTGTTGTTATGTAATTGTTTCCAGTTATGATTTAAGATGCTTTTAAGGGTTTGTTTCTTTATCTTAAAAAAGCAAATTCTTTCATTATTTACTCACCTTCATGCCATTCCAAACCTGTACAACTTAACATAAAAGAAATGGCTCCATGCTTTGCATGCTAAAATCAATGGTAAGCAAAATTGTTTGATTACTTGATTATCAACATTCTTCAAAATATTCTTTTGTTTTCAGTGGAAGGAACGGCATGAGTAAATGGGTGAACTATCCCTGTAATGAGGACTTATGATCATTTCAGTGCCGTTCAGTGGAATGAAATGCCATTTTAGAGCATATCTTATTTCTTGTAAATCCACTTTGGGTTCAAGACCCCGATCGGATGTCAAGTGGCAGTAGTCTTGCTCATCTTTGTCACTTATGACTGAGTAGTTGAGAACATGTGTTTTGTAGTATTATAATAATAATAATAATAATAATAATAATAATATCTACACAGAAAACTGAGCTGCCAGACCAGGTGAAGGTGTCCAAGCTGGTACCTGGGGTGTATAAGTTCAAACTGACAGTGACCGATTCATCACAACGTTCTGATTCTGCTCAAGTCACTGTTTTGGTTCTCACTCCCGATCAATCTGAGCGTGAGTATTATTTTTGTTATGCTTTGCTGACCCACTCCTAGGCTTACACCTTTGTGAATAAGGCTCAAAATTTTGTGCTAATGTAGTTTTTACCTTAAACCTGACATTGTGTGCTATGAATATTGCTGGCTTGTATGACAAATTGCTTGTGATTTATTATTTTTTTTTATTTTTTTTAAGTCATTTTGGATAAAAGTGACTGTTAAATGAATACATCTAAAGTAAAGGAGATTAAGGTGAAGCACGTTTTCAGACATGGAAATGTCTTAGGCTTACAAATAACTCGGTAATATAGTGATGGGTTGGGGATGACTCTCTCTCTGTTTTTATTGTGTGAGACCTTACCGCTCCCTTTGCAAATGTGCAGAACCTGTTTGACGTGTTGCAGGCTTTGAGTCACAGTTGCGCAGTATATGGATAACTGCTCTGCGTAAACACACAACACACCCCCAGCAAAGACACATTAATTATGACGATTAATTAACTCATTGCATTCTCAGCCTTCTGTAACCTCAATCTTTGGTAAATATGCCGCAAATGATGTTTTGGAGAGAGGCGTAAAGAACTGAAGAGGAATGAGTGTATGAAGGTGAAGAAGAGGGGCAGTGGGAGGGAAAATGTATATCAATTAAATATTTTACAGTAACGTGCAATAAAACGACAGAAGAAGAAACCAGGTCAGTTTCAGCAACCGCTTAATCATGCATGCAAATGCTTTTTACTCACTGTCTAATCGCCCTGTTTATGTGACACATCCACGTCTGGTTCATGACTTCAGTAGCATGTGTAACGGAATATATAATTACCTTTTTTTGAGGCTATGATATTCCGTTAAACAACAACAACTTGTTGTTAAGTAAATTACGGTTGCTAAGCTCCTCTGGATGATTGGTAGGGGTGAACTAGACAGTTTCCAGGGTGATATTTACAGATTAGTTTCATGCCCGAATAAAAAAAAGCCAACCCTGATCTAGTGAAGTCACCTTGCTTTTGACAGTACAGATTGTGTCAAATCAGCTTTACAGTATTAAATAGGAGAATAGTGTGTAATAATGCAAAAGGACAGCAGTAAACAGTTAAAGGCGATTCATCATTGAATTCATTGATATTATCATCCTGCTCAGTTCAGGTCAAATATTATCTGTGCATTCAAGTTGACAATATCATTGGAAAATTACGTTTATCTGAAGTATCAGAAGTATTCAGTTAAAAAATACTTTTTGAAACTGAATTAAGTAAACAAATATAAAATAAACCACTACATAGCGTTTATTGTATGAGTAAAACTAGAAAAATTATTCGGTCAAAAGCGATGAGTTAAATTAGGCTGCTGTCATTTTAAGACCTAATGCATGGATCAGATTATAGTGATATCCAGATTTCTCCCAAATGTTTACATTCACGTAAATACAGGCCAAGACAGACATTTTGACACATTGTGTGTAATTGACCATGTGGGAGCACACCTGAGTTGGAAGCCTGAAGTGTGCGTTGCTTGTCCATGTTTAGCTTTATCTCTACACGAGATAGAAAGCAGTCGGTTGGACAGTGTGGCACGAATTGATTTCTCTTTCCGCAGTGTAATGCTTATTTTGTACCAGTCATTATCTTTTTATATCGGAATACCACCCACCTATAAAAGTAGCAAAATTCTCAATAAGCGAGGACAATGGGACGCCTCATTCATGCATGTACAGTATGACACACGGAGTGATATGAGTGCAAAATTTGAACAGAAGCATGATAATAGTGATATAATAATTATGCACTCCTAATAATATATAAGTAAAGTAAATAAACTTAATTTATAATATATCTGCTCCCTTTCCACTATATAGTGCACTATATTGGGTTTCGGAAGTGAATGAATTCATTCCCTACATTTGTACCCACGTTCGTCCCCACATTCGCTCCCTATTTTATACCCACAGTGCCCTCTGATTTCAAGCGTATAACCGATGTACACTCGCTGAAGCACTATTTCCCACAATCCAATGCGGAGAACCGACAAGATGGAAGACAGAGTGGGAGGGAGGGAGTTTAAATAAGGTGCTGTTTACATATTTCTTATTTCTGCTTCAACATTGATCTCATGCATTAATAATATTAAAATGTTATTTAGGCTCAGGGAATATTAACTCAGTTTAATGATTTACTAATTTACTAAGGTGGCATTGTTAACTTACATAATGATAATTTGGTGAATGGTTTAAAAATATTTGTTAATCACCTGTAGCTATAGCTTTTTCTAATGTAAAACTAAGAGCCGCCTGAGGGTGCACTACGACCTTTGTCATCATATCTGTGCACAAAATTCTGCTCGGGCGAGTTTCAAGAAACTGAAAATGATAAATGCCTAAAAACCTTTTGTTGCCATTTTTGTAAATAGTATTTAATAATTATGAACATTAAGCATTACATAATAAATTAATAATATACCATCAATGAAACCATAAAGCTGGTGTGGAGGTATATTTATAATTACAATATAAAGTCATTTTGAGTGTTACTGTTTTTAATTAATATCTAAAATAGGTGTTTTAAGGTAGGCTGCTTGTAAGATAAAATGACATGTGACGAATGTTTCTGAGCTCTCTGACTTGAGTGTATATGTTAGCGTCCAAATTCGTTCACTTCATTTCGTTCACTCCTTTTTGATATAGTGCACACAGCTACCATACACTATATAGGGATTAGTGAATAAGTGAACAAGCAAGCGATTTCAGGCACAGCTTTTGTCGTTTTTCAGTGAATATGATTAATAAAACCATTTTAGCAGTGTTAGTGGATTTAGTAGTCACCTGTTAGATCACTTTCTTAACATGATTGAACTTGTGATGAAGTGACACATGAGTGAAGATTTTCTTTTTTTTCCATAAAAGATTGACTCTGAATTTATTCTGAAATTTATATACTGTAGGTGGTGTAGGTGTATAAATTATGAAATTCAAAATGCCCACTGGGCCACATAATAATGTAGACAATCCCTTGAGCCTCTTAGGAACTTTGCATACACCCCTGCATTTTGAACATATGCCAAAACCGTTGATCCCTACGTGCATGCTTCAACAATAATGTGTAAAAGGAAAAAAAAAAAAAAGATCTTGCAAGGAACATGTCATGTCATGTTATTCATGCTAAAAGCGGCACATAATCAACTGTATTTGCCTAGTTGAATTTGCAACACTTAGTTCTACATTTTCTTTTACATATTTGACATATCTAAAATCTAATTTATTTTATTTTTCTTATTAGTGCACTAATGAGCTTCTTTATCGGCATTGATGGTTCTCTGTAGAAACTTTAACATCAATGAAACCTTTCAATTGACCATTCGCAAACAGCTTGATTGACAGGCGATCTGACCAATCGTAATGCCGGGTCTGCCGTTCTGTCCGACCTACAAATCAGACAGGAGTTAAACTTAAAATATTGTGTATTGACGTCTTTCCACAGTTAAAATAATATACATTATGATGTTCATGTTTTTTTTTTCATGCTTTAAGTAAAGAAGAAAAGACGATTGGTTCAAGTGTCATTGATCTAACAAGGCAATACAGTGATCTGTCACAACACATTAAAGAGCCACAAAACGGTAGCCTATTTGTTTGAATTTCTTAAAAAAAAATAAAATAAAGCTGAGACCTTGTTTCACACTAGAAGTAACCTGCTCTGTCTTGTCTGCCAGCATGTTGTCAGTTTCCTTTTTTGCTTCACGATTTATTTTTCACTGCATGAGAACTTGATGTGTAGTGTGAGAGCGGCATTGTTTGTCAGACATAGCAACAATAACTAAGAAGGAAGGGTCAATTGCGCAAAAGGTTCTTTATAGTGGAAAAAGGTTCTTTAGATTATTCAAATGTTCTTTTGAGAACTATTCACTTAAAGGTTCTTTGGGTACTTGAACCTTTTAACTTCCATGGAATTTTCCAGCACAGAAGGTTTTTTATCCTCTTGACTTCCAGGGAATTTTTTTTGTGATTTTAATAGTTTTTTCATGTCATTAAATTGTTTAGAGCATAAGAAAAAAAAATTGAAAAATAACATTTTTAAAAAATTATATTTTATTCATATGTTATGCTACGTCCTCTGTAGAGGACACCAGGACTAATTATATTTTTTATACTAATTTTATACCAATCAAAGATGATTCTCAGGTATGAAACATTCTTCATGCAAAATGTATATAAAATGGCCATGAATGGGTTTCCCCATTATAAACAATGTATCTATAAACTGTATCTAATTTGCATATTAATGTGTTTTTGGGGCAACAAATTATGTAAAAATAAGTATAATAATGGGAGTAATAATTGGCAAGATTTTCATAATAATATCTAATATTTCATAGCAATATTGAAATAGAATTTCTTTCCCTGTTCACTTGTTGTGTCTCCCAAAATGTGTCATAAACATGATTTAAGTCCCAGTGTCCTCTACAGTGGACGTGTAAGAAACTGATGTCCTGTTTCATAAGAAAAAGTCATATTTTGATTTGAAACCCCATAGCATTTTCCTGAGATGTTGTTTTATGACAAACAATTTGAAAATTAGACAGATTTAAATGAGCATTACAAAATATTATCATATTTCCTTTAGGGTGTTAAATTTGACCACTAAATTAATGTCAGCCATTTTTAAAGGCCAAGGAGAGGAAATGGTCATGGTGAAACTTCCAAACATTTGGTATCTCTGAAAAGTCCTGAATGTGCTCTGTACAGGACATCCAGTAAAACTGTGACGTGTAAGGTCTCAGAGAAATCGCTAAAAACTAATGTCCTATACAGAGGACAAAACTCCATAGCTGGTAGTCAGGAGGATGTAGTGGAAAATAGTTCTTTAAGTTATTTAAATATTTTTCACACTAAGAAAAACAAATGGTTCTTATAGGAATACATTTAGTTCTAGGAACTCAATTTGGGGAAACTAAATTAGCTCCTACTTCAGAGTAGTTTGGTGACATACGTGTACGCTGATCAGCCAAGCGGAAATACCAGCTATGCTCTGCTTTTTTAAAAAGCTGTGTAAAAATATTTACTCCCCGAACATGGAAAACAGCGATAACGGCATTTACCTGTTGTCTGTAGCGTTTTGTTATTTTTTTTTCAGACTTGATATGTAACACTGCAAGTTGTCATAGGAGATGTAGTCAGATTTTTGTGCTCTTTTAATTGTGTAAGTTTTGCGTTTACATTCCATCGCTGTTATCACGAAACCCACGACACACAACAAAAACAACTCTGATCATGCCGTTCTCCATTCACCAGTTGCTGATGTTTTTCAGTGCCTTAAATGAAGACAGCGCTATCGGCTGCTTCAAATTTCCCGCTGCCGGTGCGAATGCAATCAGGAAAACACCCTGAGGGAGAAATTGGTTCTCTAGGAACTACCTTGCTTGCTAGTTCCTAGAACTAATTTCCTAGAACTATGCGGTGCGAAAGCGCCTTTAGACTAACATTGAAGGAACAAGAATATCTCATGGACTCATTACATTTGTATTTGTATAACATGTTTTCTAAATTCTGATTAAAATGGGTTTACTCTTGACCACATTAAAAGCACAGCATGAATGCACCCAGCTCTCATTTTGATCTGATTGTGATCGGATCACTGAAATCTCATTTGGGTGTGGCCCGGCCACATTTATTCTTAGTGTAAATACAAATGAAAGAAAGGTCAAGAGAACCTATTGTGGGACCAGCACTAATTTAAGTCAGAACACAGCGGGTTGGTGAGAGAGAAAAGGTGTAAAAAGGAAATTAAAGCTCTCAGACAATCATTGTGCAATCATAACTTAATTTTATCTTAATAACTGAATTTTGAGGGAATTTATATTCACTTTTGGTGGTCTAATGATTTATGACCTGCACAACAGTAGCAGAAGAAATTTTTACATGAGCCACAGTACGATAACAAATAAATAAGAAGATTAACTGGCAATTTAGTAATATCCCTGCAGATGTGGTCTTGATGGTCTTGAAATAGAATTCTGAGTGCACGTGGTCTGAGACTGAGACAAGACAGAGTACAAATACACTGTTGTGCCATCTTTTCACAAAGACTGATCTCGAGTATAGCTACACTAAACAAATTCTAACACTGATGTGTACTGTAATATATTATACTACAGTTGAGGTCAAAGTTTACACCCCCCCTTTCAGAATCATTAAAAATGTTAATTATTTGCCAAAATAAGAGGGATTGTTACCTGAATGATCCACAGATATGTTTTTTTTTTTTTTTAGTGATAGTTGTTTATGAATTCCTTGTTTGTCCTGAACAGTTATACTGCCTGTTGTTCTTTAGAAAAATCCTTCAGGTCCCACAAATTCTTTGGTTTTCCAGCATTTTTGTGTGTTTGAACCCTTTCCAACAATGACTGTATGATTTTAAAATCCATCTTTTCACACTGAGCACAACTGAGGGACTCGTATGCAACTATTACAGAAGGTTCAAACACTCACTGATGCTCCAAAAAGAGAAACAATGCATTAAGAGCCGGGGGGAGAAAACTTTGAATTTGAAGATCAGGGTAAATTTAACTTATTTTATCTTCTCGGAAATGTAAGTATGTTCTGTAGCTTCTGAAGTGCAGTACTAAATGAAATATATATATATATATATATATATATATTTAGGCAAAATAAGAAAAATGTACACATCTCCATTTTGTTCAAAAGATTTCATGCCCGACTCTTAATGCATGGTTTTTCAGATGCATCAGTGAGCATTTGAACCTTCTGTACTTGTTGTTGTAGTAAGTGTTGTTGTTGTTGTTGTTGTTGTTGTTGTTTTTTTGGTTTTCTGATATATGTCATGGCTGTATTGTCTTCCATTTCTTGTAATCACAAGCCCAGATTTTCCAGCGAAACAAGGTCAAACAGCAATACAGATTAAATGTACTTCTATTGGAGTTGAAGCACATTTTTGTTGTTGTTATTTGTGTAGTAGAAGCCTGTTCTGATTTAATTCCACAAATCCCATGATTCTTTAATTTCTTAGAACTGAATTAACGTATCAATTTATTGATTTGCCCCACTAGGTCACTGTTTGGCCCCTAAAAAGGTGGGACCCTGCAGAGGTTCTTTCCCTCGCTGGCATTACAACGCTGCATCCAGAAGGTGTGAGCAATTCTACTTTGGAGGGTGTAAAGAGAATAACAACAACTACCTTTCTGAACAGGAGTGTACGAATGCCTGTAAAAACGCAGGTAATGCTCATCTCATTGTACTGAGGGAGTGGTGTACAGTCAGTTTAAAGGAATACCCCATGTCAACCTTTTTTTTTGTGTCATTCCATGGTATGCTCTATCCGCCATGGAAAACAAAAGGAGAATTCTTAAGAATCTTGACCTGCTTTCCTTACTACACAAGAACTGTCACACTATAAGAAAAGTCTTGTTCTTTACTGTTTATCTTCTTGCTGCAGATCTCAAATCAAATGTGGCACCAGCGGCGCAGGCCAGACGCCAATAACAGTAGCTTTTTTTTTGTTTGTGTGTGTGTTGACAAATACGGCATGGCGTAACACTTGTAGCATGTTTCCTTTTACTGGGTGGTTGATTGTGATTTCACTTTTATTTTTACTTTAGTTAGTGTGTAATGTTGCTGTTTTAGCATAAACAATGACTGCAAAGTTGCAAGGCTGAAAGTTTAATGCAAACAGAGATATTGTCTTTTAAATTTATGGCAGTTTATTGGGACAAAAACGTCTCGTAAGGACTACAACGAGCTACTTTCCGGGTTGGTGACATCATATTCACATAAACACCACCCCCGGGACCATTTAACAAAGGGGGTGCCATGTCGTCAAAACCAGCAACGCACGAAAAATCTATTCATATGTGAATCACGATTTTGTCTTCTAACGATTTTAATGGTTTGACAAGTTTCAAAATCAGTGTTGTAAAGCAGCAATTCTTAATGTTGTTTCTCGCATCCCCTCTGCTCTACACGCACCTTGCTCTGGATCTGTGTGTGTCTCTCTCTCTCTCTCTCTCTCTCTCTCTCTCTCTCTCTCACACACACACACACCCCGTTCGAGCCCTCCTGCCCCTCTGGGCATCATTCGGGCTCAAATTGATAAGCAATATTGACGACGCCACTGTTTACAGTACAACCGGAGCGCATGTAAGGGGCGTGACATTTATGAATGCGCTCTAGCGGTTTAGCGAATCGCAACACACTGGGCCAGCTAACTAATCTAAGCCCATTGAGTATTGCTGAGGGAGGGGCTTCACAAAATCTGGAAATCATCCGATTGTTTATCAGAGAAGGGACAGAACGGTGTAGAATAAAGGTCACATATAATGTACTCACCCCATTGTCATCCAAGATGTTCATGTCTGTCTTTCTTCAGTCGTAAAGAAATTATGTTTTTTGAGGAAAACATTTCTGCCTGATCAGGTGCCCTGATTTTGAACTTTCAAAATGCAGTTTAAATGCGGCTTCAAACGATCCCAAATGTGGTTGTAAAAGATCCCAGCCGAGAAAGAAGAGTCTTATCTAGCAAAACGATCGGTTATTCAAAAAAAAAAAAAAATTCATTAAAAAAATATAATTAAAATACTTTTTAATCTCAAACGCTCGTATTGCCTTTCTCTCCCTGAACTCTGTGTATTCTGACTCAAGACAGTTAGGGTATGTCAAAAAACTCCAATCGTATCTTCTCCCTCATCTTCAAAAATCATTTCAAAATCATCCTACATTGCTGCAGAAGTACCGACCCAGTCTTTGCAAAATGAGCATGTAAAGAAAACCCTCAACAAAAAAGGTAAAATGGCGATATAGGACAATTTTGAAGTTGAGGAAGAACATGAACATCTTAGATGACAAGGGGGTGAGTACATTATTTGTAAATTGTTGTTCTGAAAGTAAAGTTCTCCTTTAACATCATGTTAGACTGCGCCCCATAAACACAACCAAGCCTAGAGAAAAAAAAAAGTCAACCACCCTTTAAGAGCTGTTCTTCAGCTGCTGCAAATGGGAACATTTTCAAAACAAATTTAAAATTCTCCGTTGGTGTTTAACAAGAATAACAGCATATTTTAGCGTATGACTGATTTTCTACTGTAGAACAGAGATTTTTAGAAAAATAATCCATCTCTGTGAGTTCACTTCAAAAATCAATGGTATTGTCAGCATGTGCAAAGCGTGCAGTGAGTGCATTGTGAAACTTTCTCCAGAAGTGACTTCTTACATCACTTCTTATGCAAGTTTCAGAACACACTTACGTCACTCTTCACAATATGCTGACATTTACGTCATGAGCTCGTAAACGGTTGGCCAAAAGCAATGGTTTGTAGTTTTAAAAAAGTTCAAAATAATAGTATTTTTCCTCACACACCTATTGTTTTGCTTTACAAGACATTGATTAATTAAATGAGTTTTTTTTTTTTTTTTTTTTTTTTTTTTTTTTGTTTACCATTGTTTGTTTTGCATGGTTTTTGAAGTGTTGTAACTTGAAAGGATGGAGGTGCCCACATACTATCACCAAGTAATGTCTTCTTAAATATTGTCTGTCTGCAGTAATACTTAGTGGAGAAACGAGAAAGCTGCCCAAGGAAGGTATATTTGCTTTTGATCTCCTCTCAGCCAAATATAATGTATAACTTTCCTAGAGGTTTGTTGCTTGTCTAAATTTGTATATTTGTTTAAATTTGTGTATTTGTTTGTGTGTGATACAGAATGTTCTTCATCATGTAGAGAAGACGAATTTGAATGCTCTAACGGGTGCTGTGTGAAGAAAGAGTTTGAGTGTGATGAACAGCGGCAATGCAGCGATGGTTCTGATGAGCAGAACTGTGATCAATGTGAGACTCTTAGTGATCCATAACCACGCACACCTTATGACATGTACTTAAAGGTTTTAAATTTACTTCCTTTACTTTTTAGTGAATAATAGCCTGATTCGACTTCTTAAGATTGAGGTGACTAAAAAAGGTGAGTTTTATGACATTAAGGCAGCGTGATATTAAGACATAATTCACCCCAAAATAAATAAATGCTATAATTTACTTGCTCTCACGTCATTTAAAACCTTTGATTTTCTTTCCTTAAGAATCTCCTATTCTTGTCTATATAACAAAAAAGTAAATGGTGTTGTCTAACTGCAGTAAAGACAAAAGAAAATGTTCTATAAAATAGTCCATACAGTATTTACATAGTCTTTTGAAGCCATTTGATTGGTTCCTGTGATGAACAGACCAAATTATCCTCTTCACATTGTGTATTTAAAAAAAAAAAAAATGCTGTTAAATGCATTGCACAAATTTTGATGTTCAAGACTCGTCAACTGTCAGTTGGTCAATTTTGTATATGTGGAAGCACTGTTATATGAGATATGAGAGCTATGGTAGATTGGAATTATTGGGTGGACTATGTGTCTGACATTTATTATTATTTATTATTTGCCTGTATCGACAATTAGTGTTCTTTTTTTTATATGATCCTACTAACAGTTTGTGCATTAACCAGATCATTTTTTCATCCGCTTAAATTTTCTTCTAATCCCTCATTTCTGTTATAATGGCATAGCCCACTGCACAGATCCACCTGTTGTGGGCCCGTGTCGAGCCAGTTTTAATCGTTGGTACTATGACCCTCTTCACAAAAAGTGCCATCACTTCACCTATGGTGGCTGTGATGGCAATGAGAACAACTTTGAGACAACAGACAAGTGCATGAACAACTGTTCAGGTGTCACAGGTATGAATGGTGCTCAAGTTTGAGCAAGATATATTAGTGATGATGGCTGAAGTTTATATTTGATATATATTTCTGTCCGTCTTTATAGAAAATGATGTGTTTGCTGAAGGATTGTTTGTAAGAGGTGAAGGTGAGCTAGGGGAAAGCCAGTCAGGTAAGCTTTGAATTTGCATTCAAATATATTTTATTTACCATTATTCTAAGGAATAAGGAAGGATCCTAATGATAGGGTACAACAGGGCTAAAGGCACCCCGGGGTAAAAGGCGCCTTTGACATTATTTTCCTCTAAACCACTAGATGGCAGAAAAACTTTCCAAAACGCTTTTCAACATACATGTGCAAAATTGGCTGATCCTTGACGTGATCACGGGCAGCAGCGCAAAGTCGATTCTGTGCTTACTTGATCTAATATTTGATGTTTTTAAAAATGTTGTACATTTAAGTAGTAAATGACAATCGCTAAAATTATTCAATATATCTTGAGACAAAGGTCTTTTTAATGATTTTCAGTTTTGTTTAAGATACAAAACAACAGTTTTTAAATAACGAAAGAATATGTAAAAGTATACCGTTTGGGGTAAAAAGTGCCCCTGCTGTTGGGGCTAAAAGGGACAATAATTAACATGATAATTAATAGAAGGCTGACTTTTACATTTGTTGACATGACATTGTTAGATTCAGGTAAATATCATATATTATGTTGGGTGTCAGTCTTAGAGATAATCACCATGTTTAGAATGAAACCATCATATTTAAAAACATGCTATTAATTATATCATATATTAAAATATTAATTGTTACTACTGTAAATCTATATTAAATTATTATGGTATGTCATTCAGTGCCTTCAGAATCTTTACATTTAAAATTATTTTGTTTCTGTATTTTAAAATCTGTTTTATATTAACATAGTTTAATGACAGTATATGTATTGAACAAAAAATATTTTATTTATCAAAATAAACAGAAAACAGCACATCTTTGCTAAAGTAATTGTTTTGAACAAGTCTTAAAAATATATTAGCTAAAGCATTTGTTTCAGTACTGTGAGTCTTTTACACAGTGTGTAGATTTTTAAACAAAATAAACGACTTTTAACACCGCTTTCTCTCTCTCTTTCTTTTTTTTTTTTTTTTTTTTTTTTTAAATTCTAATGACTTTCAGGACTTTAGAGTACTTTTCAACAAAATAAACCATAGTACTATTGAAGTAAATATTGGACTAAACATAATATTTTTTTTAGTAACAAGGTTACTGTTAATTTCTATAGAATCCTTCAGAAGTCTAGATGAAGGTGCACCACACATCTCCAAAATAAATATATATATTTACTCTGGTCCCTTTAGCTAAAGTAAATAGGACAGATCTGTGCTCTCAATTTAAAAAATGCATGTTATGGGTTGTCTTTTTTTCCCCTCAGCTTCTGTTGCCCTAGCTGTGGTTTTGGTTATCGCCGTCTTGGCCGTTCTGGCTGTGTTAGGTTACTGTTTCATCAAGAACAAGAGAAAAAACCATCAGCATCAGCGTGTGGCCACCAGCAATCCTCCAGTGGTATTCAGTGAAGATGACCAACAGCTGGTCTACAACAGCACCACTGCCAAAGCATGACATAATCTGCAGTGTAGAGGGGCCATATGAATAAAATAAGCAACTCCGTTAAGGTTCCTGACCTTAACATGATGCCATATTAGCCTAAATGTTTGATCACTTAACCAGGTCGTTTATCTCAGGTCTTAATGATCAAGCTGTTTCATGTGGATATTTAGAATTAGTGTATTATATTACGTTGGTCAGACCTGTGTGTATATGTGTGTGTTTGAAAAATGGCCCAAGAGATGGTTTAAGTAGAAATCACTCCTTTAAGATGGTCTTTTACCATTTGAGAATTTTACATTATGGTTTTAAAGCACTTGACAAAAGGTATTGTAATTGTCTTTTTATTTGTTTCTTATAAAGCCATGTCATTTATCATTCTGATGATTTCTGAGGGGAGTAGAATGTCTTGATTTACCTGTATTAATATTTGTTACATTTTGAATATATATATATAACCTAATATGTGTATATATATATATTTTATGGTGTGACAATTCATTGTTTATATATGGAATGTAAGATTGTTTGTATTATTTGCCCTATAAATCCATGTTTTTGTTGCACTAAATTTTAAATGTTTGCCAGCTTTTTGCTGTGTTTATTAAAGAGAACTTAATATTAGTGCTCTGAGTGATATTCCAGTTGTTGATGAAACAGGCTTCAACACTGGGGAGAAAAATCAGCATAACCTACCTTTGACACGTAACACGTGGTTGCTTTTGTGTTTCTCAAGATGACAAAAAAATGTCAAGTATTTATTGTGGGTGGATGTGTTTCTTTAAGATATACATCTGGTTATTTCTGTTTTTCTTTAGTATTTTAAACAGTGTACGTGCCATTTGGTTTATGAGGACATGTAGATTCAGGAGGTATGATTTTAAATTAAGAGGTTCAATTAAATTGTGCATTTATGTTAACGTTGTAGTAACTCACGTTGAAGTTATTTTTGAGATCCCATATTTTAAGAATCAGTGGTATGTTTTATA
>JAHKKF010525135.1:13614-36033 GCA_019740295.1 Labeo calbasu | reverse complement strand
TACTGGGGCAGATACTGGGCGGCCGGCGGCGCGTGGTGGACAGTGCCGGACGCGGAGACTGGAGGCGGCTGAGTGGGCGCAGGGAAGGGCGGAGGAGGAGGGCTGGCGAAGACGAAGTGAGGTTGGTGCACGGGGTGGGAGCCCGGGTGCGGCGTGTGGACGTGCGCGGGATGGGAGTGTGCGTGCGGGTGCGGCTGCGAGTGCGACAGCGTGAGTGGGGGCTTGCTGATGGCGCCCCCTCTGGCCGAGTGTGTGGGCTGCGTGTGGAATAGCGCAAACTGCGGATGAGGGGAGAGTGGGGAGTGAGGAGAAAGGGGGGGAGGGAGGCCGGAGCCCATGTTGCCCATGCTCCCGTAGCGACCCTGCAAAGTATGCTGGGAGATCGGCTGGTACGGGGAGTGCGCGGAGGGGTTGGGGTGCGGCCGGCGCGGCAAGGTGACCCGCTGAAGCGTATGGTGGCCCTGCTGCCCAGACGAGGGTACGGTCTGCGTATGGAAGCGATGGTGGTGGTAGTACGGGGGCGGAGGCTGCCCACTGACACTGTTGCTGGTAGTGTGGCAGTACTGGGCGTGCAGGGCCTGGATCTTGGAAGGCCCCCCGCCCTCGCCCGGGCACAGCGAGGACGGGGACAGAGGCGGCGGCCCTCCGGTAGTCGGCGGGGCCACAGGGGCGGGGTAGGGTGGCCCCGGGGGGATAATAGGGCCCGGCGCTTTGGAACGCTTGCCCCCAAACAGGGAGCCCAGGAAGGATCCGGTGCTGTTGTTGCTGTTGCTCCCAGTCCCAGTCCCAGTCCCAGTCGTTCCTCTCTCGTTGCTGCTGGAGACTGGCCCAGCGCCAGTCACCGCAGGTGTGTGTTGCTGCCCCGGCCCACCCCCCACCCCCACTCCGGGGCTCAGGATGGGGCGGTGAGGCCGGTAGTCTTCTGTGCCATAGCATCCCGGGAGCACAGTGGCTACTGGGTAACGTTGGTGAGGCCGCGGACTGCTAATGATGGAACCCTAAGACAAAGAGAGTTGGGGGAAAGGAGGAAAGAGAGCAGGGCAGCAGAGCCAAAAACCAGGAAGGAAATGTAGGCAATAAATGAGAAAGACAAGAAAAATATAGTAAAAAGGATACAGAGGGAATGGTTGTTTCAGTGGGTGGGGAGGAAAAACAGGGGTGAGTTGATTAGGGTAATGAAACAACATTCTGTCGGCAGCATAATTCAGAACATAATAACACAAACCCATGCAGCCAACTCTCTATTATGTGTCCCGAATGCCAATAATGCCCGTGTTTATATTTTTGTAAACTCAAGTGGGATTTAATTTCTGTTTTGTGTAATGGTCAAAACCTGTGTTAACAGGAAATGACTCATCTGTGTAGTTGCCATTAACATCAAAATAAAACGGCATTTAAACCTGTTCTGCTTCTGTAATCAGTCAGACAGAATATTCAAATAAGATTAAAAAAGGAGGTCACTTCTCTTACTGGAAAGACTTCAGAAAACTGAAAATGAAAATGGTTTTATATGAGTCCTCACACGCTGTTTCAATCAGTTGAAAATCATAAAGCAATTAAGAAATCAGTAAATCAAGTGTGAAATGGATAAATGGTTAAAAAATTATGAACATGTACCAGTCAAAAGTTTTTGGACAATAATATTTTAAATGTTTTTTTAAAGAAGTCTCTTCTGCTCACCAAAATACTGCAAAAAGCAGTAATATTGGGAAATATTTTAGTATTTAAAATAACTGTTTTCTATTTGAATATATTTTAAAATGCAAAGTGATCAAAGCTGAACTTTCAGCATCATTACTCTAGTTTTCTGGGTGTCACATGATCTTTCAGAAATCATTCTAATATGCTGATTTGCTGTTCAAGAAACATTTTTTATTATTATTATCAATTTTTAAACAGTACATTTTTTTCAGAATTATTTGATGAATAGATAGATCCAAAGATCAGCATTTATCTGAAATAAAAAGCTATCTTATCTTTATCTAAAAATAGAAATCTGAAGTCCGAATTTGAATCAAATTATTCGTGATACATGATCTGAAGTCTCAATCTGAATCAAATGATTTGTGAACCCCGCTCCAAAGTTCCAATCTAAATAAAATGATTCATGATATGTGAAGTTCTGATTTAAATGATTCGCGAACCCGCTCCGAAGTCCTGATCTAAATCAAATCCTTCATGATACTCGATCTGAAGTTCCGATTTGAATCAAATGATTTGTGATGTGATCAGAAGTCCCGATTTGAATCAAATGATCCACGATACACAATCCAATTGGAGTGCTTCGAATCATTTTGCGACACAATGGTTTAACTGATTCAGAGTTTTAAAAAACTCAGTTTCTTATTAATTCATGCACTTTTCAAGTACCTCTTTGGGAATATTGCCATTTTCAAGAGTTTTCCAAGCCTTAAATTTCAAAACATCAAATTCAAGTACTTTAAGCACTTTAAGCACCTAGTACGAACCCTGATGATAGAAATAATACTTTTATTTAGCATGGATGCGTTACATTGATCAAAAGTGATGATAAAGACATTTATAATGTTTCAAAAGATATCCATTTAATTGCTCTTCTTTTGAAAAAAATTCTACTCAGCTGTTTTCAACATAATAATAATAGTTTTTTTTTACATTTTAAAAAAAAAAATCAGAATATTAGAATGATTTCTGAAGGATCATGTGGAATAATGATGCTAAAAATTCAGCTTTGAAATCACATGAATAAATTTACATTTTAAAATATATTCAAATAGAAAACAGTTATTTTAAATAGTAAAAATATTTCAAAATGTTACTGTTTTTGCTGTACTTTGAATCAAATAAGTGCAGGCTTAGCGAGCAGAAGAGACTTAAAAAACATCAATACATTAAAAATCTTACTATCCAAAAACTTTTGGCTGATAGTGTTGATAGATTATATAATTTACAATTTGACAATGTTGCAGATAAATAGCCAAATAGAACTGCAATATTGGATGTACCAACTGAGTAAATAATGATTATAAAACAGAAATGGAAAGTAGGCTTATATTACTTCTTCTAAACACTTTTTTTTCAGCATCTATTGCCCTATTATTGATTTTCTGTTGAACCAGGAAGTGGCACCCAATCTGCTGGTGCTATAATAAAAGCTGTCTTTGGTCGATGCTGTTTCATGTGTAAATCAATTTATGACTGCCCACATAGAGCACTGATGAATTATGTATAATAAAACAATGTGTGTGTATTAAAAAAAAGGTCTCTTTTGATTCCATACTGGCTTAGATTTATGAGGGACACCTAATATAAAGTAGGTCTCAATACAAAAATCAACAAAACTGATATCACACAGTCACTAGTTCATGCATAGCACTCCACAAACCAAACATATGCATGAACCACGTTCAAAACAATAAAATGCACAACAAAACCATAAGAAGAGATGTATTTTGACATATCTCAATGTCATGCTTTGATTCTGGGTCAATGAGATGTCTTCCAGTCCTTCCGGTCTACAAGATATTCAACAACGTTCCGAATGACTGCAGATCTTCACATGCAGTCTCAATGGCCGATGTTATCGATTCATTGCCTCAATCATGTGTACATTAACATTCCACAGACCACACATGGTCAAACAAAATGCACACACATGGCTCTTTGTCTATGGTTAGGACACATGCAAGATGGCGTCGTGTTTTGTGTGGGAATTCCAGGCAGACATGCGGGTGGTTCGGGATTGGGGACTAAAGCTAAAGATACAGACCTCTGCTTCACTCAGACTTACTTCCATTGTACTGTCAAGGGAACCAACGCTGTTTCTGCGGCCACGTTTCCCTGTTACCCAGTTAGCAGATGTCAGTCACAACTGCAGTGTGTGTAGGTGTGAGTGAGTGTAATCTAATGGCAGTCAGTGTTAACAGAAGTTTTATTTTCTGGTTGATGCCTATCTGGTTGATCTCACCCAAAAATTACATTTTAAATTGTTTTCCAGTCAAGTGTCTTACCTGATTCAGACAGGTCCCTCAGTGAGGAGCTGAGAGCAGTACGTTTGAGGCCCTCTCCTGGTGAATAGTTGTCATCTATACTAGGCCTTCCTATAGTGCCATTCACCACTTCATTTTTAACCCCACCTACTCCTCCTGTCATAATACTGTTGGTGAGCAGGCTGGGCCGCATTACTCCTTTCTGCTTCTCCAACTCAGCTGCAGGTGGACAAAAAGAAACATCAGTGGACGGTAAATGCAGTAACGCCCTAAATCCTAATCAGGCACAAGATTTCCAGCATCCGGTAATTTGTCTGTACACATCCTAAAATCAGTTTTACAATGTGCTATTTTAATCTTGTTTACTGTGTTTTCTATGAGTCATGGGGTTGATCAGATAAGGTCATTGTAAATCTGTTAATGTTGTGGTTAGCCACAAGTAGAGGGCGCCAGAATAAAGTGTAGTTGATTTATGAGAGCAGCAGAGGGCGCTGTACTCACACTCCACTCTGTATTTCTCCATTTCCTGGACCTCAGCAATGCTCTCCCTCAGATCACTGACAAAACGTGTACGGTCCTGTTGACTAGGGGCCGTGAACACAATCAAGACTTTACGCTCACCTCCCGGAATAGCTGATGTTAGTCTGACACCATGAGGGTAGTCTGGGGGAGAGAGACAAAGACATTATGTTACATTACAAAGACATTTTTGGTATTACAGGTTTGAATTAATTGGTTTAAATGATGTTTTAGAGCAGCAAATATAGCTGCAAGCAGTGATTACCGGGGTTGAAGTGCTTTAAGGCATTTAGGCGCATGAAAAAAGACATTATTTAGCAAGCTTGTAACCACCTAAATCAATGATTTAAAAAAGTATTTTTGGCAAAACCAGTTAATTTACCATAGAAATATTATGGTTTTTTTAACGTTTATCACTGTTATAGCACCAGTTGTGGTCTGATCACCTTAAAACTTTGCATGCTCACCAGGTTTCCTGAAGTTTTTAGTTTTCCTTTAGGCTTTATAAGATTTTGGGTAAATTTAGACAGGCCCCTTTTCAAGCCTCCCAAAGGGTAAATTTAATTTTTTTAATAATTATTGACCTAGAGAGTCCAGTATGTGCGAAAAACCGTGTGGCTCACAGTTTAATCTGAGGCATGCGTTATGTCTGGCGTGAGCCAAGGATTCCAACGACATAGCCTGCAACTGACGATTTAGGACACTGGTCACCAGGCTTTGTCCTGGAGGGCCAGTTTCCTGCAGAGTTCAGCTTCAACCCTAATTAAACACACCTGAACCAGCTAGTCAAGGTCTTACTAGGTATGCTAGGAACTTCCAGGCAGGTGTGTTGAGGCAAGTTGGAACTAAACTCTGCAGGAAACCAGCCCTCCAGGATCAAGTTTGGTGACCCCTGGTTTAGGAGTTCAGAGCGATTTTGTACTTTTTATCACTGTAGCGTTGGGACGAGACTTGGTGACGTTGTAGGCGGTGTCAGTACTACCATCTGTTTTAAGTCTTTACGACTTACGGTTTGGTCTGCATGATCAGTTTTACGTGGAGATCACTGATCCATGACCAATCTATTACAATAGGATTTCAGCACTACGTGCTTGAACCCCTAATTTATATTAACTACAGAAATTTGTAAGACTTTTTCAAGTCTATAAATTAAAATATTAAAATTCCCTGATATTTCTAGGTTTTCCATGATCATTGACACCGAAGTTATAATAATTACCAGCTTTTTGAGAAAATTGTAACTTAAACTTGGGTAGTCAGATTTTTTTTAATACACTTCTGTTTGAAAGTCTTAATAGGATGCATTAAATTGATCAAATGTGTAATTTAGTTAAGGCATTTATGTTATAAAATGTTTCAATTTCAAATAAATGCTGTTCTTTTAAACTTTTTATTCATCAAAAAATCCTGAAAGAATTTAGTATGATTTTCACTGAAATATTAAGAAGCACAACTGTTTTTAACTGTGGTAATCCATCATATTCTTCAACACGGAAGTAAACTGATGGGCGAGACTGGTTCATTAGCCGCTACAGGGAAATAATGAGAAGAATAACAACATGCAGTAAACTGTAAAACTGTTTGCACTACATACCAGCATGTTTATGATTATGATAATACATTTTAATAATATGGTAGGACACACCTATTTGCAAAATCAAGCAGCAAAACGAGCTGTTTTGCACAGCTAAAAATAACTGGACGCGGATGAGACCGGAAGCCAGACCCATAGAATTTACAAATGGCCGTGCCCGCTCTTACAGGAACAATAAGGCGGACAGTAAGAAATATTTGCTGAGCAGCAAATCAGCATATTAGAATGATTTTTGAGGGATCATGTGATACTGAAGAATGAAGAATTTAGCTTTGCACCAAAGGAATAAATTTAAAATATTTTTAACAGTCAAATATATTGTCATAGAAAACTGGTTTTAAATTGTAAAGTATGTATATATTCTTTTATTTTTACTGCATTTTTGAACAAATAAAAGCAGTCTTGGTGAGCATAAAAGACTATAAGCATTAGGGCTGCCCTCTAATGGTCAACTAATTATTAGTTGACGAAAAGATGCTTGGTCGACCAAAATTTTCTTCGCAGAAAAAAAAAATTACACAGGAGGTTTTAAAGTCACGCAGTCAAATCGTTAACAGCTGGTCTATGTGGTAATACAGTTCATCGGCATCTTTCGAATCTGTAATAACTCTACATTTATTTGTGTGCACAAACAATAACAACTAAACGTTGTGCTTTTGTAAAATAACCAAAGCAAACAGGATGCGCTTTTTTGCTGTCTCGGTCTCTGTGAACTTGAGCATGAAACTTCCAAATTCTGTGTATACTCGCCTTACAGACATGAAAAAATATATCTATAAAGAGTGAAATGTCTACTTTCAAATAAAACCAATTCAAATACAAAACAAATATTTTCAGGTAATGTAATCTGTACGAAACATGCATACTGGTGCATCACTACTGCAGAGATGACGAGTCAGTGTCACAGACTTTTTTTTAATTTTTAAAACGGTAATGGAGTCTCCTTGCTGTTTTTTTTTTTTTACATAAGCATTACTTAAAACAAAGAAATACAAAAATTAACCAACTTAAAATCTTACAGGAGTTCTGGAACATGTGAACCTGCATCTCCACCAGAGGGAAGGACTGTCTGAAACTGTATGTTACAGAGGTTTTCTTCTTCTGGAAGATCTTTGTAACCTTGCAATATAATAACAAAGAAAAATTACCACGAGGCATTTTAATGTGTAGTAACAATACTACAAAAAAGATGTTGCTAAAACTGCTTGAGATCAATTCGATTTGTATGCATGAATAATTAATTTATGTTATTTGCATTACCACAAGCAGATCGTTGAAGAGGAAGACCTCTCTCTGGTGAACTCCAGACCTTTGAGGACGGTTGGGGTCCGGGACTTCATAGAGCTGACAGCAGCACACTAGTCTGCGATGGGGCAGAGACAGAACCTACACAGAGAGCAGATGTTTACATTTACTTTAGAACAAGCAGTTCATCACGTAGCTCAAAAAGTATGATTTCACACTGCAAGTAACAAGTCAGGTCTCAAAGATTCAGTATTCTCAATAATTCTAAAAAGATTTAAAAACGCCTCAGTAGAACTCACAGGTTTCTTGCCCACTATGACTCTCTCCACCGCCTGGACTTGAGAAACATGGTCATCATTAGTTCTCAGTTCCCACTTCTGAATGCGCTGGTAGATTCCAACAAGTAAGTCACGTGGAATGTCCTGACCATTATCCACCCCTGAGAAAGAGAGAGAAAAAAATGTCATGCATACAAGAAGAGATTTTAGTGTACTTGCAAAATCCTTGACAGTTACGTGCAACATTTGAGAGCAGATTGAGAATGTGTTTGTGCCAGTGTTTGAAGTTTGAGAAAGAGGTTTGAAAACCACCTCTTAAGTTTTTGATGAAGTCATCCAGCTTCATCTTTCTCTCCGCTTTGATGTTGGGGCTGTACATATCTGTGTTGAGGAGGATGATGGCAAAAGCTAGGATGAAGATGGTGTCTGGGTTCTGGAACTGCCTTACCAGTGCTGGATTACAAACACAGTACCTCTGGCTACAAGACAGAGGCAGAAAGAGAAATATTTGAGGGGTAGATAAAACATGCTTTATAAACACGTAGTACCAGATTTGAAATCTGTGATGCCACTGTAAAAAAGCTGATATATGTACAACTCTGGCCACACATCAATAGGAATTTTCTTTTAATAAGGCCACTTAATTATGTTAAAAATCATTGTAACCTATAGTCTCTCAAGTGTTCAACTAAGCACATTCACATACCTGAAAGCCTCAATAAGTCTTTCCACTTTTTGGGCCTCTCCTTGGACTTTTATCTGAGCTTGAAATTTCCTCAGAGCATCATCGAGATCCATTCCGGAAAAGTCCATTTCATCCACAACACAACTGAGAAAAACAAAAAGTGGAAGAAAATGTTATACGTCTATACATGCTCAGGCCAAAACATGCATTTATTTGTTTGTGGATCAAGAAAAAGCTAAATATGTCTGTCTTTATTTGCTGTGCATTTTTTATTTAGTATTGTCCAGAATACTGTATTGCTCTATTGCAAGGGTCTTTAGGCTCTGCAAACCCCAAAGGAATCCACCAATTACTGTATGGTCTCAAAAGTCTTTCTATCCACTAACAGGTCCTTGGCCTGAGAAGGTTGAAGACCCCTGCTCTATTCCACTGCAGACTAAATCAAGTGTATTATATTGTATACTTAAAATATAAAATGCAAGTCTATGTTTCTGTTTAGCATGAGATAACTGAGGATTGTTAGAAATTGTTACCAATTTTTTTTTTTGTTACCAAATTTGCCCAGCAGGCACACAACTTCATAAGACACTGATATTTGGTTAAATTTCGGTTGCAATGTCAGTTCAACATTAATTTGATGTCCAATACTGACGTCAGCTGATGTTGATATTTTGTTCTTTTTAGATTGTGTAACCAAAATATAATTTTAAGTCAATGTCAAATTGACATCAAATACTGACATCAACTCGATTTTCATCTCCAACGTCAACCTGACGTTACATTGACGTCCAGTGCCTGCTGGGTTGTTTGACCATTGGTCATTTTCTAAAAGACTAAACCATTAAACAATTTCACTTCTTTTTAGAAAATCTATTGTGTGGACTCACTCCAATACGTCTTTGTTGAACTGTTTCTGTCTGTTTCCAAGGAATTCTCCAATCATCTGGCGACTCAGGCCTTTTCTCTCCAGGATAAAGCGAGCAATGCCCACTGGTGTGTCTGACACAAAGCCCTTCTCAATCAGGTACTGAATACCCTTTTCTGGCTTCCTGCAGTCCAAAATACATTATCACAGTTTAATCATGTTTCAAACAGAAGCATTTAGTTTCCTTTATTTGTAACGTCATAGTTAAATGTTAAATGGTGGGAGTGTTGTTGCATGAAAGAGCCAGTGTTTCATTTTCTCTTACTTGTTGAAGAGGTTGAGTCCGATGCGATATTGTCTTCTCTGAACTACGTCATTGTTAAAGGCAGGAGAGTCCCAGCTGTGCCGACTTTCTCTCTGGTAGGTCTGTTTCCCTAATGGGGGCAAGGGCTCCCGCAGACTGTCCCTTGAAGAGGAGCCTGAGCTGCAATTAATAGTCTCATTAGAGTTTGTGGTGGAGTTCAGTGAGTCATTATCACCATCTGAGCAGCACTGCTGCTCCAAGCCACCAGGAGGCAGTGGTGCTGAAGAGGAGGATGAGAGCGGTGTGGCTGGGGGCTGTTGAGGAGAGGAGGAGGACGAAGGAGTGTCAGGGTACTGGTGATGATGGTGGTGGTGGTGGTGATGGTGATGATGGTGAGCCATGTGTTGCGGGATATGTGACGGTATTGACCGGCTAGCGGGACGTGTTTGACCTTGTGCGGTTGTTGAGGATGCCGAACGGGCATTAGGGTTGTGCTTTAATGTTCCTTGAGGTGATCCTCCTGCTGAGTCCTGCTCGTAGACTAATTGTCTGCTAAGGGAGCCTCGATCTGAGCGGTCACTCATGTCCACTGAGCTGTCACTAGGTGGCTCAATCGTAAGTAACGGTAAGTGTCCTCCACGTAAACGATAGTCACGGCACTCTGTGCAAGGTGTGCTTCGGCGGCTATTGCTGCTTCCTCCTCCTTCCGTGTCACGGCTATCTTCCCTACCACCTACCCCGCTTCCAACACCCCCCCAGAACTCAGTGTCTGTGCTGCTAGGGGCCCGGTCTAGAGAAAGCGGTGAGGAAGGTAGTCCATCGTCCATGTAAAGTGTGACATCGCTGTAGGAGGTGGCTGTGCTATCCTCATGCATGCTCAAGCCCCCTGTACCTCCTCGATCCCTGTCTCCAAGACCTCTCCGTAAGGACGCATGGCTGTTGCTACTCCATATGCACTCGCCAAAGTCATCTACGACACCACTTCCATCTCCTATACCTTCTTGGGAATCGTCTCTGCGTGGTCGACATGTTAGGGCGTCATCAATGGAGTCGGCTAAGGACTTAACCTTGAGTAAAAGAAATAGATACTGTCAGACAAACCATACAAAACCCTTAAAGTCCTAAAGAAATAGTATGAATATGTTGTGCTCCGAAACAACAAATGACATCACCCTGCACTTCAGCTTCTCATCAAACTTTCTGTCCAGTCAAATGCGCTCTAGAATCCGATGCGTCTCGCCCTCTACACTATAAATATACGTTAAAGATGCAGCTGAAATCGGTCTAGAGGGTGCAATCATATGCGCGAATCGGCGCAGACCACAAAACATATCGGACACATCGGACATCATTCACTGTCAAAGGCGGTTTTACCGAGCTCAACAGCTCTGGCCCAAGCTGTGATATAAACGATAATGGCCAATTAAAAAAAGGGGGCGGTACTGCTGGGTATATTCTGCCCTGTCTTCCTGTTTCAGTTTAAATGACGTCAACACATAGAATAACTCTACATGTTTCAAAGAACTTCAGTGGACCTCAAAGGTACAAGTTTTGGCGCTTTTCCCTGCGAGATGCGACACAGAATGGCTTGGCTCGCTTTACTTTGGCTCGGTTTGCTTTTCCACTGCAGTCTAGTATCACTTTAAAGTGGGTGGAATTACTGATCATTATAGTTGCGCCACCACCTCATCTACTGACCATGCTACAGCCATTTCTTATTTCAAGTTGCGTGCGACGGTAGTTTAAAGTAGTAGTTAACTTCCAGAACAAAAATTTACAGATAATTTACTCACCCCTTTGTCATCCAAGATGTTAATGTCTTTGAAATGATGTTTCCTAGGGAAATTTTTTTTTAAGAATTATCTCCATATAGTGGACTTCAATGGTGCCCCCAAGTTTGAACTTTCAAAATGCAGTTTAAATGCAGATTCAAAGGGCTCTAAATGATCCCAGCCGAGAAACAAGGGTCTTATCTAGCAAACTGATCGGTCATTTTTGTAACAAATTGGCAACTTATATAATTTTTAACCTCAAACGCTTGTCTTGTCTAGGTCTGCGTGAACTGTTTTTTTCCGGTTCAAGAACTCCCATCTCATTTTCTTCCCCAACTTCGTCATCCTACATCGTCCTACATCGCTACAAAAGCACCAACCCAGTGTTTGCAAAGTGAACATGCAAAGAAGACAAAAAAAGGTAAAACAGCGACGTAGGACGACTTTGAAGTTGGGGAGGAAAACAAGATGGGAGCAAAATGTATTGATGTATTAACCCTAATTACACAGACTATGCATACGCATCGCAGAGAATAGACAAGACAAGCATTTGAGGTTAAAATGTATAGAAATTGTCAACTGGTTTCAAAAATGACTAATCGTTTCACTAGATAAAACCCTTCTTCCTCGGCTAGGATCATTTAGAGCCCTTTGAAGCTGCATTTAAACTGCATTTTGGAAGTTCAAACTTGGGGGCACCATTGAAGTCCACTATATGGAGATAATTCCTGAAATGTTTTCCTCAAGAAAAATAATTTCTTTACGACTGAAGAAAGAAAGACTTCTTGGATGACAAGGGGGTGAGTAAGAAGGAGAAAGAAAGACATCTTGGATGACAAGGGGGTGAGTAAATTATCTGTAAATTTTTGTTCTGGAAGTGAACTAATTGTTTTTAAAAAGCTGTGCAAACAAATATACTGTGGTGGCTGTAGCTGACTATTTAAATCTACCGCATTTGGTGTATGATTCTCTCTGACCAATCAGTGATCTGCAGTGCTTACACGTTACATTTTAGTATTGGTATGCCTCGATTGGAACCTTAACCAAGGTGGCACTAAAAAAATACCAGGTACTAGGTACAGTGGAAAACCCTCCAAAAGTAAGCCATACCATGCAGTGGAAAAGCGCCATTTGTTGTGCATATTAGTACCTTAGAGTATATACTCTTACAGAGCTACTATGAGCCTTTTAGGGGTAAACAAAGTTGTCCCTTTAAGGGCCCCAGTGACAAGTTGTTGTACTCCTAAAGGTACAATTTTTGCACAGTTCTTCCAAGAGTCAAGCAACCACAGGACAGGTACTTTCACATAGCTTTATCTGGCCATGATCTGACAGTTTTGGGATCTATCTGCTGATGAAACCTTGCTGTAATATGAAAAAATGTAAACTGTCTGATCACGTAAGGTGTATCCACAAACTGTGGACACTTCCCCACTGAAAAGACTAGGTGTCCCAAGTTCCGTCGTTACCAATAGAGTTGCACTATAGTTAGCTAACGATGCTTTGGAAAACGCACCCCTGGTCAGACAGGTGTGCAGAACTTTGACCAGTAGTCTGTTTGGTAAAACTAGTTCACCAAAAACTTCCTGCTGGTTAAGCTATGTTGAGGAGAGTTCAGATACAGTCAGACTGAGTACTAACTTGTTTTGAGAAGGAGTCCTCTAGGTGGGTGTAATCCGGTCGTGGGGAGCTTGGTTCTGTGGTGCAGGTTGGAGAATGCGGAGGACCCATTCCTGGACTGTGACTATAGTGAGTCGGGGTGGGAGGTTGAGGCTGTCGGTCATCAAACGAGTACTGCAGTCGCATGTTGGAAAGGATGATGCGGCGTGTCATGCGGCTCTCAGAAGCTGAGCTACGGAGGCGCTCAAAGTTCTTGTTCATACGATATTGACGGAATGCCGTCTGGATGGTTCGCGCTGCTCGTCTACTTACGAAGTAACCTCCATATTTCTTCTCCAGCATCTCCACCTGCACAGCAACAGCTTTATCAGTTATATCTGCTTCAACAGACTGTGACCATGATGAATCATTATTCTGCTTTTCCATGCCTTACCTTCTTGTCTTGTAGGTCTGTAGACAGTTCATAACTGTCGGATAGAGCTTTGCACCTCTTGTTCTCTTCTTCCTCTTGCTTACGTAGGGCCAAGCTAGCTGGTTGGTTGCGTGTACGCTGTGCCCAGGCAAGGCTGGCTGGGCTTGGAGGGGGCACGAAAGGCACCCGAGGGCCTGGGGGCCCACAGCTGTTGTCTCCGTAGCGCTCAGAGCTGTGCACGTAAGGAGATTTACTGGAACTCTCTGAAAAGGGACGTGAAGCTGAACTCTGGGTTTCCTCCTCACTGAAAGGGGTGGGTGAGAGAGAGAGGGAAACAGAGAGAGAGAGATAATAATTCAGAGTCTAAAACGCCCCCATAATGAGAGGATAAGATAAAAATCTCAAGCAACTCAGGAATTCATGACATTAATCATTTTCCACTGACGTAGCATTTTGACTTTGAGGAAAGCTTTAAACAGGGCAAATGTCCTAAACAAGCCTCAGGCTTTCCTAGAATTATCACACCAAGAAAATTAGAGCAATTCTAGTTATACTTAAGATTCGTAACTAGAGAGAGTCATGCAAGTCGATGCCTTAATAAGAGCTCGGTTTCCTGTATCTAAGATTATAGTTTATATTTAAACAAAATTCATGAGTATGTCCTGTCTGAAACTTGCAATGCACCAGTGAATTTCCTGTCAAATCAACTTCTGTTTTTGACTTGCACATCTGTGGCGTCATATCCAACCTGTTTTTACTTCATCTCTACGCTATTTGCACGTCCTCATATTGTTTCTCACACAACAGCTCTCATCTCTAATGACTTGTAGTCTTGCGCTGCCATAAGTGAGTCACTTATCCTGCAGGGTACCATCAGACCAAGTGTTGATACACATACCACCAAACATACGCAGCATACATAATGACATCAATTATGCAACCTCACTCAAGGGCCTTCATACCAAAGTATAACATGAAACAGATTCCAACATCTTCTGAGGAAAATGCAGGTGGTGCTTTCCAGTCTAAAACTTACCACACTCTACGTGGTTACCATAGCATTGCTTTGTGGTTGCAAAAGTGTTCTGAATGGTTGTTAGCACATTGCTATGTGTTTGCTAGAATGTTCTGGGTTGTTGTTAGGTGCCTGCCTATGATGGCTCACATCCTGGCAATTAAATGCAATTTAAACCTTTTTTACACATTATTTCATCTGCCAGGCAAAAGTTATAATTCCAGTTGCTTGGAAAAGTAATAACAAACTTATCCTCAGCAATCCACACAATTTGATGTATCATCTACGCCGGTAGCACAAACAAGTTATACAATGATGCTTAACACTTTGTGTTTATAGTGTGCAAACACCACTGCATAAGAAATTACAAAATAACGGGTCTATTGACACAGGAGCTCAGTTTACAGGGTCAGTCACCCCAGTGCAGAGGCGTTGACCCCTTAGGTTTGCCATGGGAAACATAACAGCATGTGATCAGAACTCATAATCCTGACACAGCTTTCTGACAGGACAGTGTGTGGGTACTTCTGAATCACTGCAGGCAACTTCCTGTTCTGTATGACTAAGTCAGAGGAGGTTATTGAAGGCAAGATATTGTCATATAATGCTAATATATCACAATTCAGACATCTTACGAAACTCTTCTCATTTGTTTAAATCATTTCTCACTCTCAAGCCCACACAAAGACACTTGCTTGGATGCAAACAAACTTTGTTTTGGTGTTTATCACATGTAACAACAGGTAACCATTACACACCTGTCCTGTCCTGTCCTGTCCTGAAAGGGCCAGTTTATACAAAAGCACAATAACCTCCAGTTGCCCTCTAATGTATGTTGGAAAACAGAAACCTGCTTATAACACAACAGCACATGTTAGGGTTAAATAAAATAAATCAGAAGCTTTAACTGTACACTTACCACATTTATTAAAAAGACCCAAGTAGGTGCGTAAACCCACGCACATGAACATCCACCCTGAGAACGAGAGGGAGGTTTCGCTTCCTTTAAGTCCAAATTTGGCAAGGAGTTGTTGAAACCTCCTGGAATTCACCAAGCACTTTGTGGCTTTAGAGTCGTTCTGCAGTTATGACCGACTGTCAGGAGGTCACCACCACCACATAGTCACATGGCAGTGCTTAAACCCTCCCTCCTCCTATTCTCTCCCCCTCGCTTTATTTACATTACACAAAGTGCGCTGGTGTAGTTGACTGAAGGCAGTAGCTCGGAAAGAGTGACCGGAAATGTCACTGAGGCTAGGGTTTCGCGCCAATCAGCTTTAGGATCTCCTGCAATGCTTGCATTTATCATCTTCATTATGTTAACCGTCTATGACAGTCATAAAAAGCAGTGTCCCACTTCTCCGTCTGTTGTGCTGTTCTGTTGTATTTTCCACCCCTAATATGGGTGGTTTCCTGTATTTGTATGGAGTGGACAAAAGATTGAAGGGAGGGAGGAAGATACAGCAATTGCCTATGAGCTGTACTGTGGCAGTTAGGAAAGCAAAATCATAAATTTGGTCTCTTTAATGTGTCTCCTAGAAAGCAGTGAGAAAAAGACTCCAGTAATCTCACATTTAAGAAGAAATATCACAGAAGTCTCAAACTGTGTTGATATTTGGCAAAATGAATAAGGCAGCAAAGAATTGAAAATACAAACTCAGTCATTTCTCATATCCTTAATAATCCAAGCCAAGCAATCCACATTATTTGTACATTTTATGGGTCTGGCTTCCAGTCTCATCTGCGTCCAGCTATTTTTAGCTGTACAAAACAGCTTGTTTTTCTGCTTTGAATTGTCTTACCATATTATTTTAATGTATTATCTTAATTCTGAACAAACTGGTTCAAAACTGTTGCTTAAATTAGCTGAGTTCTTAGTTGTGTTTTATTTAAATCTCTTGAAATATACAGCAATATAAGTACAATATGAGTACTTCAAAGTAAGTTAACTTGAATACAGAACCAAATGGTTGCAAATTTATTCCAATAATCAGATCAGATCATTGGCCTGAAGCAGTGTGTTTGTTTATTAGGGGAACAGTTCAAACATAAAAATTCTCTCATTATTTACTCATGTTGTTCCAAACCCGCATGATAGTGAAATTGTAAGGGCCATCATTGTTTTTCTATGCGTCATCCAGTGCATCACTCCACTTCAGTAGGTGGTTGAAATACACCTTTTACACTGATACACAGAAATGACAGAAGAAGCAGGTGAACAATTCTGCCACCTACTGAATTGGAGAGCAATGGTGGCCACTAAAATTTTACTATTAAACTTGTGCCATATGCACTTTTTTAGCTGCTAGTTCTGTGTGCTGTATTAAGCATTTAACACATTGTGTTGAATTCCATAACCAAATATTCATTAAATTATATCTTTATGTGCTCCATGGAAAAAAGAAGGTCATACATGTTTCGGAACAACATGAGAAGAAATAAATGACAGAACTTCTGATTTTTAGTCCCTACTAATTATTAATAATAATAATATTAATTTTATACTAAGTATAGTTCAAGTCTATTAGCGTGTTTACTGACATAACACTTGAGACGTACTGATGTAAAAATTGTAATTAAACTTTCTTTGAAGTACTACTTGTACACAATGCACATTTATTAATATTAAGCCTAAAATATGTTTTAATGTCACTACTGATGATGATTGCATGATCTTTAAATATTTTGTATTTAAAGAATGATATTATTTAAAGTGTACCTAAGGTATACTTGCAATAGTTCAACTTTAGCACAATCATATATATTTAAAGGAGAAGTCCATTTCCAGAACAACAATTTACAAATAATTTACTCACCCCCTTGTCATTTAAGATGTTCATGTCTTTCTTTCTTCAGTCATAAAGAAATTATGTTTTTTTAAGGAAAACATTTCAGGATTTTACTTCATATAATGGACTGATATGGTGCCCCGATTTTGAACTTCCAAAATGCAGTTTAAATGCGGCTTCAAACGATCCCAAATGCAGTTATAAACAATCCCAGCCGAGGAAAAAGGGTCTTATCTAGCAAAACGATCGGTTATTTTCATAAAAATAATACAATTTATATAATTCTTTTATTGTCAAACGCTCGCCTTGTCTTGCTCCGCCTGAACTCTGTGTATTCCAGTTCATGACAGTTAGGGTATGTCAAAAAACTCCAAAAGTATATGGAAGGAAGACATGAACATCTTGGATGACAAGAGAGTCAGTAAATTATCTGTACATTTTTGTTCTGGAAGTGAACTTCTCTTTTAAGTGCATAATATGTAAATGTATTTGTAGTATACATGAAAAAAATGTATTTTAAATGTATTTTAGTATATTTATTTTTTTACTAGAGGTTAACTACCCCTTTGAAATTAAACCTGTAGACAGCTAATAGTCGGACAACTACCTGAAAACAAATTCTAGGTTCACTATCAACACTAAGTGTATTTATTCAAGTATTTGCAATGATGTAATTGTTTTCTTTGCAAATATTTATTATCAGATGACATCACATTTCCACAGTCTGAAAAGTGCAGTTGATACATGTAGCTACAACTGTTTAAACATACACACTGTTAGCATACTTTACATAAGTAAACTGTTTAGTCTCAAAGTTGCTTTAACTGGGTTTCTGTTGGCATTAGCACTGCTTTCTAGTTCTAGTGACTTGGAACCTGCATTTGCATAAATGTAAATCCCACAAACTTCCTCTGAATGAAAGCTACCAGATATATCACAGAGGTTTAAGCAACCACATAGCAAATGCACTAAAACTTGTTTTACTTCTGTTTTACTTTAATACTGGTTTGGTAGTTGCCCATAGCTTAATTTAGCCCTTCACTGCAGCATGATGTAGCAATGCAATCTGGCATCTGCTGCCCACATTCAATGACAAACCTGTAGTGCTGTTTTATTCTGGGAATTCTGCTCTAACATCTGCTCATAAAATTGTCGTCTTGCATCTCACATCTTCCTTTTCCTCATTCCTCCCACTCCTCCCACCCACTCGCTCTCACACACACATGTAGGAGTGAGGGAGCTAGGGTTGCTTAGTGACAGTTGCCGTGAGACCACCGTGGGAGGTGAGGCAGTCATTAGAAAGAGTGTTGCTATAGATACAGAGCACTAATACAGTAACCGTGGGTGTTGCTGGATAAGTTGCGGGTTGTAATATTGTAAGACTTTGAATGTTACAACAGATAATACATACTACATCTGTGGTTCCACAAAGAACCTTTAGCATTCCATAAAAGGTTTCTTTATAATGGAGAATGGTTCCTGAGATTTATAAATGCTCTTCACTCTGAAAAAAGAGGTTCTTAAGAATTATTCACAGAAAGGTTCTTTGGAAAGCCAAAAATGTCTCTTCTATTGCATCACTGCGAAAATCCTCTTTTGGAAACTTTATTTTTAGGAGTGTATTCAAATATACCTGCAACCTTGTGCGTGACGTAATTGTGAAATATAGATTTTATCAATATTTAAATATAGCTACAACATGCGTACATTTTAGGAAAATGTAAAACTTTGAATCTGTTTTGTCAAACCTTTTTTTGTAGGAGTAGGCGAAAGAGAAAAAACTTGCATTAGAAATTATAAAAAAGGATGAATTAACTCTAAACTGGTGTATTATGCTCATGTTATTGATTTCTTTCTAACTGTATTAAGTTATTATTTACACTACTAAGATTTTTAATGTTTTTAAAGAATTCTCTTCTGCTTACCTAGCCTGCATTTATTTGATCCAAAGTACAGCAAAAACAGTAAAAATGTGAAATATTTTAACTATTTAAAATAACTGTTTTCTGTTTGAATATATTTTAAAATTTTATTTATTCCTGTGATTTCAAAGCTGAATTTTTGGCATCATTACTCCACTCATATATCCTTCAGAAATCATTGTAATATTCAAATTTTCTGCTCAAAAACATTTATTATTAATTTTTTAAGGTTTCTTTGATGAATAGAACGTTCAGAAAAACTGCATTTATCTGAAATAGAAATCTTTGTAAGTAATAAATACATTATAAATGTCTTTATCATCACTTTCAATCAATTGAAAGCATCCCTGATAAATAAAAAATATTATTTTTTTATCATTTCTTCCCCCCACACACACAAAAATAAATAAATAAATAAATAAATAAATAAATAAATAAAAATGTATGCTTACTCTAGACTTTTGATTGGTTATAATGTTACAATAGCTTTTTATTTCAGATAAACGCTGATCTTTGGATCTTTCTATTAATCAAAGAATCTTGAAAAAATGTACTCACCTGTTTTAAATATTGATGATGATGATGATAATAATAATAATAACAAAATGTTTCTTGAACAGCAAATCAGCATACTACAATGATTTTTGAAGGATCATGTGACACTGAAGACCAAAGTAACGATGCTGAAAATTCAGCTTTAATCACAGGAATAAATTACATTTTTAAATATTTTAAAATTAAAAACTGTTATTTTAAATAATAAAAAATATTACTGTGTTTGCTGTACTTCGAATCAAATAAATGCAGGCTTTGTGAGCAGAAGAGACTTCTTTAAAAAAAACAAAAACAAAAAAAAAAAAAAACAGTAAAAGTCTTACAGTTCAAAAACTTTTGACTGCACCGCAACAAAGAATTTTTTAAAAATCTGGTGGTGTGGCTAGGAGTGCTGGCAGATCTCACTAGAAAAATAAGCATCTTGGCCATATAAACTTAATCCTCAAAAAATAATTACATATATATAACTGTCTATTTAAATCAATTAATATATTTTGGCTTTTGGTGTAGGTGAGGGACTGGGAAAGGCTATAAGAGGACTAATGGCATTATGTCTTGAACAGCAGGTGGGCCAAACACTACCGCTGACCCAAATATGTGACTGTATTGTGGAAATAATCCCAAAAACACAACCTACTACTGGCCATATTTAGAAACAACTTCAAAAAAAAAAAAGTCCAACGTCGCTTATAATGAGAGGACATGGCAACACTGGTAGCTAGTTTGTTGTTTGTATGCCTATTACAGTTACTGAATCACCCAGGTCCACAGTATAAGGTGAAATAGATTATTCATTTTTAAAACCAGTGAAATTCCGGAACTTCCTTTTTAGGTTTTCTTTCAAGACAAAAAGTATATTCTATTCAAAGTGTAATATTCTTTATTGTCTTTATTTAGGTCATAGTTGTAGTTTCCAATGAGCAAAACAGTATAACACTGACAGAGCAGCCAAGTGACCTCTAATTAACCCACATGATTATGATGAGTGAATGTTTTCTTTTTTATTATTCTCTTTTATAATGTAATGTTTAGCAATGTCTTGGTCTGTTAGAAGCTGAATAATCAATATCAGTGATTTATTAAGAATGGGTAAAGGCTAAACGAGTCAATACAGTATATTAATGCATGAGTTTTTGTTGCTATTTTTCCTCCAGTGTTATAAGAGACCTATCTTTATTCTTGCTTTCAGTTTAGGAGGAAGTGGTTCAGCCTTGTCAGGAGCTTGTTAAACAGACAGGAATGTTGTAGGAACTTGCTGAGCAGGTTGCATCAGAAACATAATATGCCCAATTAATCTTTTCTAAGAACTAAATGCTCAGCATATTTTGCTCTGCAAATGCATTCACACACACCAGAGCCAGTTTACATTCAACAGCCCCAAGAGGAAGTTGAACACTTAAGCCAAGTTTTAAAATGGCAAACTAAGTGGCATTTATGTAAAGAAAGACAGCATTAATAGACTCTCCCAAAAATAAAAATTCCGTCATTTACTCACCATCAGTTTGTTTTAACATATGGTGCCTGTTTATTCCTTAAAATATCTTCTTGTGTGCTCAAAAGAAAAAGGAACAACTTGAGGGTGAGTAAATGAAGACAAAATTTTAACAAAAAAGTCTGAAACTATAAAACAAATATGTTGTTCAAAGACAAGTGAAGAGAAGTACTTGGGCACTTTTTGATTGTGAAATTATAAGAGAAAAGCTCTAATGTAATTTATTTACAGACTCCATTTGGTTTGACATTTTAAGCAAATACTTTCAAAGCCATTTTTTTGTGTTGTGTAACAAAATAACATTAAAACAAAGGAAAAACAAACGGCTATATAACATTGTTTAGAAGCTTTCAGAACAATGTGCAATTACAGTACTGCTTTCAATTTTCAAACGTACTTTGTAACACCATCCAAATGTGATCCTTTTTTATTATCTGTCATATTAGTTCAGCAACAGGTCAGTGCACCAGAAACGTGAAAGGCATCCCTTCTGATAATGAGCAGTAATTGCTGTGTAATTGGGTGAGACTGTGGGCTGTGATCTGCATTCATTGTCTTCAAACACCTTGACGTAATTAGTCTCTGATTATATTCTAATGGGTGGGAAGACACCTTTTTACAGTGCTACACTTCAGCGCTCTGAGCCAGAGTAAATAACATGCTAAACATCAGAAATATTTTAATAATGTGCGGTGTTGACAGCTATGATTGAAAGGTGAACATGCCACACGTCTATACTGAAAATAACATTTAGAAGCTGATTTTTAAGTTACCTTTTTTACATATTTTTTTTCTAATGAAAATTGGGATTTGTCTTTTCTGCCCACTTGTAATCAGGGGGCAGTTGTATAAAAGGTTAAGACTTGTCTTAAAAATTAGTCAGCTATTATTTTTCTTTAAAGGAGAAGTCCACTTCCAAAACAAAGATTCACATATAGTGTACTCACCCCCTTGTCATCCAAGATGTTCATGTCTTTCTTTCTTCAGTCGTAAAGAATTATGTTTTTTGAGGAAAACTATTTCTGCAACTTTCTCCGTATAATGGACTGATATGGTGCCTCGATTTTTAACTTCCAAAAGGCAGTTTAAATGCGGCTTCAAATGTGGTTATAAACAATCCCAGCCGAGGAAGAAAGGTTTTATCTAGCGAAACGATCAGTTGTTTTCATTTTAAAAAATACAATTTAAATACTTTTTTTAATCTCAAACATTCGTCTTGTCTTGCTGTCTCTGAACTCTGTGTATTCTGACCTAAGACAGGTAGGGTATGTCGAAAAACTCCAATTGTATTTTCTTCCTTAACTTCAAAAATCATTTCAAAATCATCCTACATCGCTGCAGAAGTACCGACCCAGTCTTTGCAAAGTGAACATGCAAAGAAGAT
>JAHKKF010525135.1:0-13564 GCA_019740295.1 Labeo calbasu | reverse complement strand
AGAAGTACCGACCCAGTCTTTGCAAAGTGAACATGCAAAGAAGATCAAACACCCTTAACAAAACAGGTAAAACAGCGATATAGGACGATTTCGAAGTTGAGGGAGAACATGAGATGGGAGTTTTTCAAGATACCTGAACTGTAATGAACCGGAACAAAAACCAAGCAGAGTAAGGAAAGACAAGCGTTTGGCATTAAGAAGTATATATACTGTATTATTTTTATTAAAATAACCGATCGTTACACTAGATAAGACCCTTCTTTCTCGGCTGGGATCATTTACAACTGCATTTAGGATCGTTTGAAGCCACCTTTAAACTGCCTTTTGGAAGTTCAAAATCGTGGCACCATACTGGTCCATTACATGGAGAAAAATGCAGAAATGTTTTCCTCAAAAAACATAATTTCTTTACGACTGAAGAAAGAAAGACGTGAACATCTTGGATGACAAGGGATGTGAATCTTTTTTTTTCGAAGTGGACTTCTCCTTTAAGCCTGGTCATAATTTTTAAAATTCAGTTACATAAAAATGTAGATTAATCTGAGTTGAATCCAAAAATAAGGCTAATTACCCCAATAACTGCTAGCTGGTCAGACTAACTTTACGCAACTCCCCCATCTTTATGTGATGACATTGCAAACTGGTTTTGACTGCAATTAGGACAACACATATGTGGCCTATTTTTACACAGTTTCTTTGAACACCTTTAAATTCTTAAGTGATAATTGTCAGAGCTCTTCTTTAGCTGACACAGATGGTTAATTGTGTGACTAAACCTAAAGTGGCTCACCAAAAGCATTTGTAGGCTAATTAAGATTATCTTCAAAGTTAAACTCTTCATTTACCCCTTGATGTAAAGTAGGAGTGCAAAAACAAAGCCAAGAACTCTCATTAGATGCTTAAATCTAGGATTTAAAAAATAAATGGACAAGGGTCCATTTCAGTCCATTAAGCAGAATGACATGACATGACCTGAAGACAATGCTGCAGCGGCTTCAGGACAAGTGTCTGAATGTCCTCAAGAGGCCCAATCAAAGACAGAAAAGTCCCAAAAAGACCTTCTGAACAGTCTGAGAGAGTCTAATAGGAGAAACTGACCAACACTTCTTCAAGTCATCCAAAGAAGGTTTTAGAATAAAAGGTTGTGGATCCATATATTCATTTTCCTTAAAAATATGCGTAAGATGTTGCAACCTTTTCAGGCTGTAAGGCGAAAAGTCTACAGCAAAGTGTTGAAAAACTGACAGTGTCTGAATAATTTCTGATAGCTCTGTAGCTTCACAGAGTCAAAGGGGCTGTGATGAAAGAATTATTAAAGAAAATCAGCACGTTATTGAGGCAAACACCAGGAAGCAGCTGTCAAGACCAGCTTAAAAAAGGATCAAATTTAGTCCTTTTAAAGTCACAGATTTCAGATTCTAGAGCCAGTATATAATCAGTGCTATACAGACACGCTAATCCATGTTGTCCATGAGGATAAAAAGCAGTTTGAAACGCCACACACACATACAAACATAGCAGAGTGGGTAAACGCAATGAAGTGTTTCAGCTGCCGTTCCAATACTTTCATTACTGACTGACTCCCGACACATTGCAGAATTACAGAGTGTCTGTAATTTTCTTTTCCGTTTTTAAACCCACATGCCAACCCAGATGGAGTGTGTAAAGGTTCAAGGTTGCTTATTTGCCACATACTGTATATATTACAGTACAGTACACTCATAACAAAAACGTATCTGTGGGAACTTTTTCGCAAGACGCAAAATACATACTAATAAGTACATATCACTGCAGTTTCCAACAGAAATAAACACTGTAAGTTAGGTGGTAAAACAGCAAGCACTTGTAATCGTTTTTGTACACAGTTATTACAGCTCCACATGTTTCGTAACAAGCTTGCTTGGATGCGGACTTACACTTTTAAAAATAACGGTGCTTAAAAGGTTCTTCACAGCGATGCCATAGAAGAATCATTTTTGGTTCCACAAAGAACCATTCAGTCAAAGGTTCTTCAAAGAACCATCTCTTTCTTACCTTTTTATAATCTGAAGAACCTTTCACCACAAAGAACCTTTTGTGAAACAGAAAGGTTCTTCGGATGTTAAAGGTTCTTTATAGAACCATTTAGACCTAAAAAGTTCTTCTATGGCATCGTGAAGCACCTTTATTTTTAAGAATGTAGGATGCGGAATCTTTGAGGATGAATCCCGTGAAAAACATGACTCATGATGAAAGAGCTGAAAGATTGAAAAACAAGCTAAAATAGCATGCTTACGATTGCGTTTTTTGCATCACTTTAATTTTTGTTCATACTATCGTGTAGGTTTAGGTGTAGTGCAGATGGTACTTTATTTTAAAATACACGTTTTTTTGTCAGGGTTCCCCTGGTAAATTTGCATTCCATGGGCTAAATATCACGTTTTTGGGGTCACTTCAACCTGCAGACATCAGAAACAACACGTAGCAACAGTGTTAAATTTGCCCAATTCCGACGGAAAACCATAGAAACATTAACGTTACAGTTATAGCGCCATTCAACGAACATTTTCAAAACCATCGTCACATATGTACGTTTATCTGTTCCAAACTAGAAACTATCATCAAATATGTCACAAACGTATATGGCAGTACGTATTTCGCGTTTTGCAAAAAAGTTCCTACAGGTACGTTGTTGTCACGAGATCAGGTTGCATATTAATGTAGTATAATGATTATCCTAATAGTTCCTCATCCCAAAAAGCAACAAAAAGAACATCTATGAATTAAGGATATACACACAAAATATAATATAATATAATGTAATAACGTCAAGAAAAAAGATGTGAATTAAACACAATAGAATATAGTAGTGAAAATAGAATATTATATATTCTAATGCAAAATATACAAAAATACAAAAACTGCTCTTATTATGGGAGAAATTTGCAGAATGGATTTAAACGTGTTAAAACTGAGCTTATAATACAGTCTTATGATTTGATTATGCATTCAGATGGCTGACTGGGAACTGGAATATTTAATTAATTAAAATGCAAGGCAGTGTGTAGAACTTCATGCAGATTTTTTTTTTCATTAACAGATTCATTTTATTAATTAATTTGACAAAAGTGGTTAACAGATATTTTGAGAAACATTTAGGATTTAATTTAATTGTTTAATTTTTTGGACCCTACTCACTTCAAAGGACAAAAACAATCACAATATTCTTTAAAATATCTTCCTTTGTGCTTCACAGAATAAAGAAAGTCAAACATTTTTGGAATGACAAAAGGGAGATTATGAGATTTTTTTTTCATCTGGTGAACTTTCTATTTAAGAAAGGCATTTCTTAAAAACAGAACACTTTCATCAGATACGGTCATATTTCCTCTTCACAAGATAAAATAAAACGAAACTAACCAGCAAAGCGCATCTGAACACAACCATCATAAGTTTCCCCAACGAGCTGAGCCTGCAAGCGATCCCACAATCCATTTGACCAGAGCTACACCTGAGGGTCTGTGTGTATTAATAAAGCGCTTACCTCTTTTCTTTTCCAGCATTCACTCTATCCTCTCAGACAGGTCCCATACTGGTGATTATTCCTCATCCATCCTCAAAGCTCATATACACTCCTTTCCTCCCTCTCCTTGTATTTCTCTCTCCACACACACACCTCAGGGTCTCAAAGGAGCTCCTACTATCTCTTTATGACACAGACAAACACAAAAAATACTTTCACTTGTCTTTCTCTGCTCTACCTGAATCATGTTCACCTGTTCTTTAGCTGCTGGCTATAATGAGCAAATAGTCAGTAAACACATTCAAATCACCTGCATTATATGGCAGGAAATAATGGTCCTAAAAATAAAAAGACCAAAGTGCAAATATAACCACATTTCCTCATCTTTGACACAATAACACCATTCACACATACAAACAAAAACATATAAAAGCTGCCTCAAGTTACACATTTAAACTTTATATACTTGCCTAGACCATGAACAACTAAAGTTACTTGAACTTCAGACATAAAAACTTGTTCTGTCTGTGCTAACATGTTTAATACTTCTTTATAACTTTCACATTAATATCAATAATCCACAAACTCTGTTGTGTGACAATACTGTATACGACAAACTTTAGAACACTTACCGTGTTGCTGGTACAGACAGTAAGCCATTCACACTGATCCTATGTGACACAACCACACCCTCACACAAGCGCACTCGCGCAAACACACATACTGCGGAGTTGAATGACTACATTTCTGACAGTCTTTTGACAACTCGAGCGCAGGGAAAACAATGTGTATAAATATAGCCGCCTGACGTACATATGGTGATTAATGCTGCAATATTAACACCGACAGGAGTGAGCCGACAGAAAGAGAAGGGGGCAAATGCTACAAAGAGGCGAGGAATGGGTTTCATTTCATACATGCATTCCTGAACAGCATGTGTGCAATCAAAAAGGGGCGTGGCAAAGTTCATGAGCTTCAGGAACAAAGCTAGTGAAAGATTCAAATAAACACACAGCTTTCAGTTATCACGTTTATTCATATCTACAGCATGTGTGAGTTTCATTTCAATAATAGCACCTTGTTTTTATTTTGTAAATACAAGTTCTAGAGGCCTACAAGTGAGAATCTTGTGTGCTGCTGTTCCTTTAAATATCATTTATGCATATCATTAAATATTTATGTTATGAAAATGTCAACTGGATATACTACTTTACATCTGTCATTCTCAGGAAACGCTGCCTTTGTGTCACCATGACTTAAAGGGATAGTCCAACTAAAAATGAAAATTCTGTCATTCATTACTCACACTGATGTCATTCCAAACCCTTAAGACTTTTGTTCATCTTTGGAACACAAATGAAGATATTTTCTTTCTGACCCTGCATAGACAGCAACACGACTACTATGTTTAAGGCCCAGAAAGGTAGTAAGACATTGTTAAAATAGTCCATGTGACATCAGTGGTTCAACCATAATGTTATGAAGCTACAAGAATACTTTTTGCGTGCAAAGAAAACCAAAATAACAACTTTATTTCACATAAAGCAAACAAAACAAAAAGGGTGCTATCTACAGAAGTCAATAGAACCCAAAAACTTTGAAGCTCAATATCTCAAAACTGTTCAGAATGCAGAAAGAAACTTCTAATTTCTAGGTGGCGAATTTCTTCTCTTCGGTGTCTCCGTCGTGTGTTCATGAGAGTATCTTGACACATACGAGTGGTTCTAGTTCAAATAAGTAAGTCTGGACAAAAAATTGCAAGTCATTCTGTCTTTCCAAATTTATGTACAGTGTGCATCATCTCTTGTTTGTAAACAAAGCGCAGTGCATCCGGTTCTACGTAAGAATGCTGTCGTGATACTCTCCTGAATGCTCGAAAACTGACACTGAAGAGAAGAAATTGTTGAATAAAGTCATTATTGTTATTTTCTTTGCGCACAAAAAGTATTCTCGTAGCTTCATAACATTATGGTTGAACCACTGATGTCACATGGACTGTTTTAACGATGTTCTTACTACCTTTCTGGGAGCTGAACGTGTCAGATGCATTGCTGTCTATGCAGGGTCAGAAAGCTCTCGGATTTCATCAAAAACATCTTAATTTGTGTTCCGAAGAAGAACAAAGGTCTTACGGGTTTGAAACGACATGAGGGTAATTAATCACAGAATTTTCATTTTTGGGTAAACTGTACCTTTAATAACATTTTGTCCTAACATTTATATGACTTAAAAAAATAAACAAACAAAAAATGTTAGTGAAAGTTGTGAAAACGTTCTATGTTAACCCTGGCACGAAATTTTCAATTATGTGGATTCCTGTGACCAGTGACTGGATTTGGCCTGCAAAAATTTGCCTAACAATGGTAAATGTGACAGTTTATACATGTAATACTACTGATACAGTATACAGCTGAGGTCAAAAGTTTACATACTGTACACCTTAGACAATCTGCAAAATGGTAATTTATGACCAAAATAAGGGAGATTATACAAAATGCATGTTATTTTTTATTTGATACTAACCTGAATAACATATTTCACATAAAATATGTTTACATATAGTCCAAAAAAGAAAATAATAGATGAATTTCTCAAAATGACCCTGTTCAAAATATACACTTGATGACTGCCACTTTTTGAATTTGAAGATCATGGTAAATTTAACTTCTTCTGGGAACATGTATCTTCTGTAACTTCTGAAGAGCAGTATTAAATTACGAAAATATGATATTTAGGCAAAATAAGAAAAATGTACACATCTTCATTCTGTTCAAATGTTTTCACCCCCAGCTCTTAATGCACTGTGTTTCCTTCTGAACCATCAGTGAGTGTTTGAACCTTCTTTAATAGTTGCATATGAGTGGCACAGTTGTTCTCAGTGTGAAAAGAAGGATCTCACACATGTTTGTTTTTGTGAATTGTGGGGACTTTCCATAGACTTCTATAGTTTTTATACTGACCAAACGATATGGTCTATCCCCTAACCCAAACCCTAAACCTACCCCTTACAGAAAACATGTTTGCATTGTTACATTTTTTTTTAGATAAACATCATTTACTATTTTTAATCATTTTTTTACATTGTGGGGACCGCAGGCGTGTAGGGACGAGGTGGGGGATTAGCCAAACTTTAGCGAATTTTACTATCCTTGTGGGAACATTTGGTCCCCACAATGTAGCAAGACCAAGTACACACACACAGGTGTGGATCATTCAGGTAACAATACAGTATTAACAATCAAGCATATGTAAACTTTTGAATGGGGTCATTTTTATAAATTCAACTATTATTTTCTCTTTTGGACTGTACGTATGTAAATCTCATTTATGTGAAATATCTTATTCAGGTCAGTACTAAATAAAAAATAACATGCATTTTGTTTGATCCCACTTATTTTGGTAAAATAACATTTTGCAGATCAACTCAACTGTAAGTTTTTATGTGAAGTGCAAAAAAGTAGATTTTTTTATCTGATTATCAGCAATTTTACCTATCGAAATTAAAGGGGTGCTATTATGCTTTTTCACTTTTTGAATTTTAGTCAGTGTGTGGTGTGTATCTTTGGACATAAAAAAGATCTACAAAGTTACAAATCTCAAAGTCCACTCCAAAGGGAGATATTTCATTTTTAAAAAAATCTTTTTTTTAAGAACTACAAAAAACGTCTCCTTTGGACTACAGCATTTGTTTTTCCGCATGCAATGATGTCACAACGCAGTCAATTAGAATATCATTAAATTAAATCCCGCCTACGGAAATTCGAATTGTTGGGGGGGAGGTGCAGGGACGAGGTGGGGGATTAGCCAAACTTTAGCGATGCAGTGCTGAGAGCCGCTTCAACAAGCCGCAGCGCGGCAGGTATAAATGCAATCATTGACTAGCGTGGCCGCTTCAGAGAAGTAACGCACTGCAGACGTGTGCAGTACAGGGGGTCGAAACACGTGCCAAAGCCGAAATCTACTCTGGCTGCCGCGTCGGAGCCGCAACACGTTGTGTGTGCAGTGTGTGGTAAGAGATTAATTCATCATACAGTGTAGATAGCTTTACTTATAACGCAAGTGTTTTTTTTTAAATACATACATTTGCACTAGAACAGGCTAGGCTGATCAGTGATAATGTTTTTTGATAATGAATCTTTTAGCCTTATGCTGGTTTCGGGCAATGAAACTAAGTATGTAAAATAATTAAATAAATTCTCTCTGTGGTCTCTTGTAGCGAATCGATGCGTTTTTTGTAAGAAAAATATCCATATTTAAAACGTAAGATTCACTATAAATCTAAGTTGCGTTAACTGCTTTGACAAGGAGCGTGGCAGTACTGAAACACCGTCTAAGCTGTTCGCCAATTGCAACGCACTGGGACAGCTAACCAATCACAACACATTTCCTTTTTTTAGAAGGCAGGGCTTCATTAAACCCGGAACTAATCAAGCTATTTGTGCCAGGCTGGGAAAAAGGTATTTTAATAATGTAAATTATGTTAAAAATAATGCATTTTTTGAACCACCAAGCATGAGAGCATGTTCTAGTACACCCCCTAAAACAAAATCAAGACTTTGACAAAAAGCATAATAGGACCCCTTTAAAATGTCATGTCTGTTTCTGTTCAGTGTTGTGACATTTTGATCATTATCTGACCACCACTTCCTGCTTCAGATTTCCTGTAAATTCACTATATTTTTTTAATTTTCAGGCAGAAATGGCAGCGTGTCCCGATAATGATCGACTTTATTCATAGTGGCACATTCAGCTCTAATATATGCCTCCTACAAGAGAAAACAACAAGTGTAAACATTAATTACGAACAATAGGTTAACACAGTGTACACAAATTCAGCAAGCACAGTGACATTTGGGATAGTATTCATTTACAAAAAAGGTTCTCAATGAACAGTGTCTGAAATAGGGATTATAATGTCAGCATAAAAAGGAAACATTAACCAGCAACTGTACTCGTATTATATTTTTAAATTATAATATAGTATAGTCAACAGATAGTAAATGCATTCTATAATACTAAGCAAATTTAAAGACATCTCACGGCTGCAAAAGCACTGTATCTCTGTGCGGTGTTCCCTCAAACATAAAGTAGCTTTTATTTTATAGTACCATTACTGACTGTACCTGATATTTCTGTAAAAAGAAATACAGAAGTACAGTAATAATAGAGGCTAATAGACACACAAAGGAATATTATCTCTATTATCTATTTATGCATGGGTCACTGCCCCAAACTGAATACAGTGTTCATTTTCATTAATTTGGTTATGCAAAGACGTTTTTCAATTACTTAACAAACATATGTAACAGCAGTTATGCAATACAGCAAGCTATTCAACATGCAATTACAAAAACTGTACCAAAAGAATCATACAGTCCTGTTAGTTCAGGAGTAGTTCGACCAACTAATGTCAATCAAGCCATTCCACTCATGTTGATTGGTTGCAGGTTAGCGAGAGGAGGGGCTACTGCACCCGGAGGCGGTGCAACAGAACTGATGGACAGAATCACTTTCCCCCTCCTCCTTCTCCTCCTCCTCACTAATGATGAGGGACAAGAGGGTCAAAGAGTTGAAAGAGAGAGATACAGTGACAGAAAGTAAGAAAAAGAGGGATGGGAACACATAAAGAACATGAAAAACAGACACAAAATCATTGAGTTTAATTTGATGTACTTGAAATGAACTAAAGGAAAGTACTGCACCATTGACAGGTTAGAATCAGTGCTCAGACAGACTGCTTTGCTCAAAGGTGTCCACTAGATGGCAGACTCAACACATTCCACTAGTTGCTAAGTCACAGCTTCATGCGTCATCTTCACTGGAGCGCCACAAAACTACAACTTTTAGCCTAATTGGAAAATGTATAAATAGTCTCTCTGTATAAGTATAAACATCCAGTTACTTGCTACTGTTTAGCTAAAGCGTATAAACATTAGTGACCATAAGCGCCATTTTTTATTTAATGCGAATGAAAATTAGGCACAACCCATGTTGCTGTAGTTTTTTTGTCCACACATTTTTTTTTATTTTTTTATTTTCATTAAAGCTGAAGTGTATAGTTTACGTAGCACCACCAAACAGGTTTCCTGAATTCTCTCTTTGCCATTGGTCAGCAAACAGATAGCCCTGCCTCCAACTCACACCATTGGTTGAGCTGTTTCTGTGCTGAGCTGACTGGATTCTCGAGTAATTATTAAGTTTTAATATATATAATATATATATATATATATTTTTTTTTTTTTGTAAGGGAAGCCAACCAACAATTGGCTTATATATCTGACTATTGACACTTTTTTATTTTTAATATTGGAGAATTACACACTTCAGTACACCATCAACAATCAATACCAATAAACACTGGGCCTCATTCATGAAACTTTGGTAAATACATGAGTATGTATATGAGTATTTATGAGTAATATGTGCCAGGGTTATCATAGCCAACTAAAATTAAAACTAAAACCATAAAAACTTTGTTATTGGAAATAAATACAGTTTACCTGAAATATTTTTTTTTTTATACAGTTGAGGTCAAAAGTTTACCATGCAGAATCTGCAAAATGTTAATTATTTTACTAAAATAAGAGGGATCATAACAAATGCATGTATTTTTTTTTTTTAGTACTGACCTGAATAATATATTTCAGACAATAGACGTTTACATATAGTCCACAAGAATTTATAAAAATGACCTGTTCAAAAGTTTACATACACTTGATTTCTTAATACTGTGTTGTTACCTGAATGATCCACAACTGTTTTGTTTGTTTGTTTGTTTTTGTTTAGTGATAATTGTTCATGAGTCCCGTGATTGTCCTGAACAGTGAAAGTGCCCGCTGTTCTTCCAAAAAATCCTTCAGGTCCCAGAAATTTTTTGGGCTTTTCAGCATTTTTGTGTATTTGAACCCTTTTTAAACAACTGAGGGACTCATATGCAACTATTACAGAAGGTTCAAATGATCACTGATGCTTCAGAAGGAAACACAATGCATTAAGAGCCTGGGGGTGAAAACTTTCAGATCAGGGTAAATTCAACTTAGTCTTCTGGGAAACGTGTAAGTATCTTCTGTAGCTTCTGAGGGAAGTACTAAATGAAAAAAAAAAAAAAACAATATTTTGGCAAAATAAGAAAAATGTACACATCTTCATTCTGTTCAAAAGTTTACACCCCCAGCTCTCAATGCATCATTTTTCCTTCTGGAGCATCAGTGAATGATTGAACCTTATGTAATAGTTGCATATGAGTCCCTCAGTTGTCCTCAGTGTGAAAAGATGGATCTCAAAATCATACAGTCATTATTGAAAAGGGTTCAAATACACAAAAATGCTGAAAAACCAAAGAATTTGTGGKACCTGAAGGACTTTTCTGAGGAACAGGAGGACTGTTCAGGACAAACAAGGAACTCATGAACAACTATCACTAAAAAAAAAAACRCATTCAGGTAACATCACAGTATTAAGAATCAAGTGAACAGGGTCATTTTTATCAATTCAACTTTTATTTTCTCTTGTGGACTATATGTAAATGTCTTTAATGTGAAATATCTTATTCAGGTCAGCACTAAATAAAAATAACATGCATTTTCTATGATCCCCCTTACTTTTGTAAAATAATTAACATTTTGCAGATTCTGCAAGGTGTATGTAAACATTAACCGAATGTACACAATACATTTGCCTGTTTTAAGCAACATTAGAGCATGGCAGGAAGCAGGTATACAGTTTTTCGTATCAGCAAACATTTTAAAAATGTGCTTGAAAATACTAAACAAAATTATGAATGCTTTACACAAAAGTCTGCTCATTTCATGAATGAGGCCTATTGAACAGACTGTAGTTCAATCCATAACACCGTTTTTTATTCGCGTCAAATTAAATAGCGCACACCTTTGAGTGAATTACTCTCGGAATGATGCTAAATTAAATTAAGGAGCGAATGATGATATTAGAGCGAAGAAAGTGGGAAAGTGAGAGAGTCTGTCAGAGTCTAAAATAATGAGGTTGCTTTTATTTTGGGAGGCATTCTGCCAGCAGACTCACGCACGAGGCTTTAAATGGCACAGTTAAGGAAAAGAGGATAGAGAGCGACAGATCAAGTTCACACACTCTGTCTGTCTCTTCTTTTCCTCTCTCTCTCAATCATGGCTGTTCTGTGAGGCTTAAACTGAGCCAGCCATGTTTGATCTTGCGTGTACACAGAATTAGTGAGGTACTGGAGGAAGAGAGAAACGGAATGAGGGACACTGGTGGACAAGGACAGAGAAATAAATGAAGAATTGATGAGGGATGAGTATATGACAGGCATCCGTCAAACTGTAAGACTTTAATTGGTACCTCTCACTTCCTCAAGTGTCTGTCTGACAAGCCTCATCTAGCATCTTGTCTGACAGTGCTAAAGTGATCACTTCCTCCTCCGCAAACCCTGAAGTGTCCTTCTCTTAGCACTTCACAGTGAGGGCAAGAGGAAGGACACGGCACCAACAAAATGTGACAAACCAGGTGAGGGCAGCAGCTAGGATGAGTGCAACAGGTCAAGGGTCAAAAGGTGAGGGGAATTGTGAGTGTCTGGTAAAAGGCTGGTGGAAGCACAGACATGTAGGAGAAGTGCTGGTGAATCAACAAGTGCAATGCAAGACAGTTAAAAGCATCACCATGTTCTAACATCCTAAGGCAGGATGTTTTAAAGCAACAAGTGACAAATCCCATCTCTTCCATGTTAACACTTACAGATTCAGTATATACACTACTATTTAAAACTCTGGGGTCAGTAAGATTTTTACTTAAAGGATTAGTTCACTTCCAGAATAAAAAATTCCTGATAATTTACTCACCCCATGTCAAGGTGAAGGTTAAAGGAGAAGTCTACTTCCAGAACAAAAATTGACAGATAATGTACTCACCCCTTGTCACCCTGATGTTCATGTCTTTCTTTCTTTAGCCGTAAAGAAATTATGTTTTTTGAGGAAAACATTTCAGCATTTTTCCACATATAATGGACTGATATAGTGCCCCGATTTTGAACTTTCAAAATGCAGGTTAAATGTGACTTCAAATGATCCTGAATGCTGTTGTAAAAGCACAGAGGAAGAAGGGTCTTATTTAGCAAAACGATCGGTTATTTTCCTAAAAATAATAAAATTTATATACTTTTTAATGTCAAACACTCGTCTTGTCTCGCTCTGCCTGGACTTTTTTGTTAAGGGTGTTTGATCTTCTTTGCATGTTCACTTTACAAAAGACTGGGTCGGTACTTCTGCAGCGATGTAGGATGATTTTGAAATGATTTTTGAAGCTGAGGGAGAAAATATGATTGGAGTTTTTCGACATACCCTAACTGTCTTGAGCCAGAATACACAGAGTTCAAGGAGAGCAAGAAAAGACAAGCGTTTGAGATTAAAAAGTATTTAAATTGTATTTTTTAAAATGAAAATAACCAACCGTTTTGCTAGATAAGACCCTTCTTCCTCGGCTGGGATTTGAAGCCGCATTTACTGCATTTTGGAAGTTCAAATTCAGGGCACCATATCAGTCCATTATATGAAGAAAAATGTTTCCCTCAAAAAAAACATAATTACTTTACGGCTATAGAAAGAAAGACATGAACATCTTGGATGACAAGGCGTTGAGTACATTATCTGTAAATTTTTGTTCTGGAAGTGGACTTCTCCTTTAATGCCTTTCATTCTTCAGTGGAAAAGAAAGATTTTTGAGGAAAACATTTCAGGATTTTTTTTCCATATAGTGGACTTCAATGGGGATCAAAAAGTTGAAGGTCCAGATTGCAGTTTCAGTGCAACTTTGAAGGGCTCTACACAATCCCAGCAAATAAATAAAGGTCTTATCTAGCAAAACGATTAGTCATGTTCTAAAAAAAGTAAAAACGTATATACTTTTTAACCACAAATGCTCGTCTTGCACTTGCTCGCTTGACTTTACACATTATGTAATAATGTTGGAAAGGTCACACGTGACATAGGCAGAAGTACCGACGTAGTGTTTACAAAGTGCCCTTTACAAAAAAAAGGTAAAACAACTATGTCAGGCAATTTTGAGGTTTTTCGC
>JAHKKF010525132.1:0-13948 GCA_019740295.1 Labeo calbasu | reverse complement strand
AATTATTAAAATTGATTTTCGTGGGGTATATATATATATATATATATATATATATATATATATATATATATATTATATAAACTATTGTTTTCTTAGGTGTATTTAATGGGAGTCTTCTGTTAATCTGTGTAAAAATGTATGATAGTCATTATTTTTGGCTCTGAAAAAATACAACTAGGCAGGACATATTCTAATGCATAATTTTTTTTTTTTAAGTTGTATTAAACTTTGATTGTTTTTTTCATCTTTGACCCATGTATCAGAATCAAAGTATAAGAGGATATTGGCATTGCATTTATTCACCGTATGCTCTCTCTCTCGGCTACAATCTTGTCTCTCTCCTGAAAGGCCCAGTCTCTGCGGCATTTGGCCACTTCTGCCTCCTGCACAGCTTCCTGGAGCTCCTCTGAAACGGCCTCGCACTGCTTCCTCAAAACCTCCAGCTCCTTACTCACACGCTCCATGTCCAGAGTCGCACTGTCCTGCTTCTACAAGGAGACAAACGTGATTAAATAACACCCTTAATGAACATATGTAAGTTCAGATTTAGGTTAGTCTGAGTCAGTGAACCTGTCTGGCCTGGTAGTACTCTCTCAGGAGCTGATCTCTCTGGATAATGGCCTCCGTTCGCTCTTTACGGGCCACGTCTCGCTCCTCTCGCACCATCTCGATGTCCTTACAGGCCTGGCTCAGCTCCTTCTGCGTTTCGGCCTTATCCTGCACCTCGTGACAATACTTCTCTAGCAGCTCCGTCTTCTCCCGGATCGCCCGGTCCCGGTCCAGCAGAGCAGAATTCAGCTCCTGCACATGCAACAGGAAACAAAAAGTCAAATTATCAGTAATTAATCGGCATGACAAAGAGGCAGCGCTAGGAAGGCTAGGTTTTGTAAAGGTTATTTAGGGTTGAGGGCTCACCTCAAATTTATAATCCTAAATATAAACAACAGCAACAGTGATTACTGCCTGAGCAAAAACACTATATCACTGAGATAAAATTATTTAATCAAACCAATGTTATATCATATATTTATTAAATTAATTATCTAGATTAACATACACACTAAATTACTTAATATATTTATGTACATTTAATTACTCAAAAAAAGATAATAGCATAATTTAAATAAATATTTATTTAGTTAATTGAATTTATTTGTATAAATATTACATATAAAAATATATATTATATAATTACACTTGTATATTTATTTAAATATGTATTAGCTAGTTAGACATTAATATTTAATTAGCTATTTAACTATTAAGATTAATATTGAGATATCATGAGTTTTTACTTTTAAAAGAATTACAAAAAAGTAAATAGCATAATTTAAATAAATATTTATTTAGTTAATCAAATTAATATTGTACATATAATTAACTAAAATATTTTACATATGTGTGTATATACATAAATAATATCAGATTAAAAATATATTTAGATTTATATATTTAGCTTAATATTTAAATATTTAATTTATTTAAGTTTAATATTCAGTATTGAATTTTACTTAAAAGCAGTATTTAAATAAACATGTATGTAATGAATTAAAGTTATATATATACACATACAGTATATATAAATATTAAATAACTATATACACAATAACAATTAAAAGAACTCTTTATTTAAATACTTAAACATACAAATGTATTTTTTATATTTACAATATTAGTATTTAGAGTTATATATTTAGCATTTTCTATTAATATTTAAATATTTAATTTATCTATTCAGATATTATTTTTGTAAGTTAATATTTTTAATTATTTAATTACAAAAGATTAAAAGTAGTATTTAAATAATTATTTATGTAATGAATACATATATATATATATATATAACTATATACACAACAGCAACTAAAAGAGCTCTTTATTTAAATATAAAGAAAGAACAAATGTATTTTTATATTTACAATACTTCTTAGTTATAATTTAGATTAAAACTAATTAAATATTTAAATATTACATGTTATTTAGTTAGCATTCATTTTTTTAATTATAAAAAAAAAAAAAGACACATGGACTTCTAAACACTTTTGATAGATGACTGAAATGTCCAAATGCATCTGTGAATCTTTTGAATCTTTTAAACGAATCTTCTGAATAAACACTTCAGCTAAACTGAATCAGACTTAAACATTTTTTTTTAAAAGAGCATGTTTGATTAAAGCCTCTGCTCTATGATCGATTACACAAGTAAGTGAAACCGTTCACAAACAGGTTTCATATCGACTCCTAATGTTGTCTTCTGTATTTGCGTGTGTTTGACCTGTCTGAGCGCCTCGATCTCCTCGCTGGCGACCCTCCTCTCGCTAGACGTGTTCTTGAGTTTGGCTTCGGCGGCCTCCAGTCCGGTCTGGAGTTTATCCACCTCTTTGATGACCTGATCTCTCTCGCTCATGATCAACCTATATTCGTTTAACACAGAGTCTCTCTCGTCTTTCAGCTTCTCTGCGTCTTTCACCGCCTTCAGCTGCAGCGTCTTATAACGCGTGTTTTCCATCTGCAGCCGGTCGGTTTCTCTCTGCAGCTCCTCGTTCTGAGCGGACATCTTATTCAGCTCCTGCTGGAGACTCTCGAACCTGAAAGGGACCAATGTGTTATCCTAACAGAACTAAATGAATGATTTGTGAAGCGTTATGTCATTATTATGACTTGAGTACCTCCTGACGGAGCCGCTGTACTGCTGCTGGAAATGCAGCGCCGAGTCTCTCTGCTTCAGCAGGACGTCCTGCTGTTTCTGCAAACGCCGGTTTTCTTCCTCCATCTGCTCCAGGCGGCTCAGATCGGCGTTGTGACTCGCCGTTTTGTCGTTGTATCGTTTCCTCAGGGCGTCGTACTCTTTCTTCATCCCCTCCAACTTGTTTAAGGCCGTGTCGTAAAGTTTATTCAGCAGGTCGGATGAGCCGTTTTCCCTCATGACCTACAGTGAGAGGAAAAAAAACACCTTTAGCTCAGGAGAAACTGAATCTGCAAGTATATCAGTGAGTTGACTAAATTTTGGCAGAGGGAGAACAGCATCACACCAGCTGATGGCGCCACTGGGTCACATGTTTGCTCACACAGAGGTCAGATGAGCCCAGAGAATCATCGAAAGAAACATGTACAGCATTAACTTAACATCATTTTTAATAGATTATTCAGAAGGATATAATGCATGCATCATAATTTGCATAGATTGTAAAAATACAAATAATTCCACTGGTAGTATTATTTTTAAAGGCTTTGAAGATTACATTTAAAATTACATTTTAATGAAAGATCAAGAACATCCACCTATTTCTTCCCGTAAGAGTGGGCGTGGCCATTTGTAAAATGTATGGGTGTGGCTTTCGGTCTCAACCGCATCCAACTATTTTTATCTGTACAAAACAGTTTGTTTTGCTGCTTGATATTGCAAATTGGTGTCTTACAATATTATTTTAACGTAATATCTTAATTATGAACACCCACCAGTTTTACCATTTACTGTTGTTTTTATTAATATTTTGATATTACCTTTTATTTATAACTATTTTATATGGAAAGCCAAATTACTCTAAATTAAATAATTAAATAAATGTTGAAATATATAAATAAATCGTTAAATGCATCATTTAATTATTGAAAGCATAAATAAATGTATAAATATTTATTTATTTAAATATGTATTTATTTAACTTTGTATTTATTTAAATATTTATTTATTTATGCATTTATGTTATTTATGACGCCCACTAGTGTTGAGTGACGTGCCAACAACCGCAAACCTCCAAATGAAATGTGGAGGCAATAAATGAATGCAGAAATAAATGTGTAAATAAATAAATGCATAAATAAATACTTAAATAAATAAATAATTAAATCAATATTTAAATAAATACAAAATTAAATAAATAAATAAATATTTATACATTTATTTATGCTTTTAATAATTAAATGATGCATTTAACGATTCATTTTTATATTTCAACATTTATTTAATGATTTTTACGTATTTATTTACGTATAAATTTACATTTATTTATTTAGGTATGCATGTATGTTCTATGTATGTATTTAGGTTTTTTTTTTTTATATGTGACCCTGGACCACAAAACCAGTCATAAGTAGCATGAGTTTATTTGTAGCAATAGCCAAAAATACATTGTTTGGGTCAAAATGATCAGTTTTTATTTTTTTATGACAAAAATCATGCTCCAATTAGATATTTTACTGTAAATGTATATAAAAACTTTTTGATTAGTATTATGCATTGCTAAGAACTTCATTTGGACAACTTTAAAGGCGATTTTCTCAGTATTTTGATTTTGATTTTTTTTTTTTTTTTGCACCCTCAGATTCCAGATTTGCAAATAGTTGTACCTTTGCCAAATATTGTTCTATCATAACAAACCATACATCAATGGAAAGCTTATCAACTGAGCTTGTATACATCTAAATTAAAAAAAAATGTACCCTTATGACTGGTTCTGTGGTCCAGGGTCACATTTCAGTTTTAGTACTTTAAGTATTTTAAGTATTTTAGTGCTTCAACTTAAATCTATTAGTTGCGTTTATATATTATATCATTTTTATACATTTATTTGTATTAGTTATTTAGAATAATATTAAAAAATTTAATTCGTTTTAAATAAGTTATTTAGTTATACATTTTTTAAATTCTTTTTTAAAAACGTCTGTAATTTTTATCGGTTTCTTTTCTCTTCAAATTTTACCATTTAGGTTTTATATATATATATTTTTTATTTTGGTTTTAGCAGTTAGTTTAAGTTTATTTATTTATTTCCATATTTTATGTAATTTTAGTGATTCAACTTAAACTTATCAGTAAACTCAAACTCTCCATTTCATTTTTTCAAGTTTTTCATTTATCTGATTTATTTCAGCTAGCAAATATATTTTAATAGTTTTAGCTTTGAATTATTTTTATAAGAATTTTTTATTAATATTTTGAATTAGCATTTAGATTTTCAGTTCCATTTTTTTTGTAAATTTGTTATGAGCTTTTGATCTTTTTGATCGATTGATTTTTTTTCTCCCAAATATTACTATTTAGGTTTTCTTTTTTAGTTTTACTTTTAGTTTAGTTGTAGTTCATTTATTTCAACTTAATGTCAATTTACAAATATGTTTTTAATGTTTTAGTGAACTATAATAACATGGAATATAAAGGACTTTGGGTTGAATGACTGCATAACTTATAAATATTTGCATTAATATTTTGAATTAGCATTTAGATTTTCAGTTCCAATTTTTTTTTTATAAATTTGTTTTGAGCTTTTGACCTTTTTGATTTATTTATTTTCCCCCAGATATTACTATTTAGGTTTTTCCTTTTTTTTCTTTCTTTTTTTAGTTTTACTTTTAGTTCAGTTGTAGTTAGTTTATTTCACCATAATGTCAATTTACAAAAAAATCTGACAGTAATTTTATAAATATTTTCATTAATATTCTGAATAATCATTTAGTTTTTAAGTTCCAAATTTGTTTTGAGCTTTTGACCTTTTTTATGTTTTATTTAAATTTCTTCCCCCAAATACTACTATTTACGTTTTTCTCTTTTAGTTTTACTTTTAGTTCACTTGTAGTTAATTGACATTAAGGTGGAATAAATTAACAAAAATGATTTTTAAGGTTTTAGTTAATAAAAATGGAATATAAATAACATTGGGTTGCATAACTTGTATAAAAAAAATTGTGTGACAGAGTAATTTAGCTAAAGAAGCCCTATAAAGCCTGACATTTCTGCGCATTGGTGTTTACATGAGTTCGAGTCCGTCTTAGATTGTTTTGCGATTCCCTCTTTTCACCGGTGAAGTCTCTTGTGCGATTTCATAAGCACAAAGACCTCACCTCACCTCACCCACCATCTTCTCATCTGCCATGTATCTCAGCATTATTAATAGATAAAGAGCTTTTCCTTCTTCGAACAGACAGAAATACAAACCAGTCGTTTCTTGACCTGAGCTCACTGACAACTGAGAGACTCGCTGACAGACACAGACAGAGAAATAAACGTGCAGTGACAGTACTAGGCTGAACAGGGCGTCTGCTATTACGTTTACTGCCATCGTGGGCTGTACCCCGACTGCAACCTAGTATTTATTCATGTTTTCAATTAGCTTTAATTTAAATTTAGTAGGCGAAAACTCCATTTTAGGTTTTAGAAGCAAGTGTGGCGAAATGGCTCGATAGCGCCACCTATCCACCTTGAGCTACGTTTCACATATTCTGTATTTTATGTGCGATTTCTACCTGTTGCTGCTGCAGGCGCATGTCTGCCACCTCGCGCTGGTCGCTGTCATGGATTCGGCGCAGCTCGTCGCAGGTTTGCTGCAGTTGTGAGTGTTGCTGCAGGAGCTGCGAGTAGTTCTGCTTCATGGCCTCCATCTCGTCCCGCAGCTGAGTCTGTTCACCAATCACACGCCCGTGAAGAGTGCTGAGAGATAGAGAGAGTCGCATGCGTGAGCGCATCAGTGAAATTCAGCTCAGTTAAATGTGCCAGATAAAATGATGACAATGAAAAAGATGAAAATTGGCTGAAAATGAACTTGCTCTGCAGTGAATGGGTGCCGTCAGAATGAGAATCCAAAGAGTTTACAAAAACATCACAATAATCCACAAGTAATCCACACCACTCCAGTCCATCAGTTAACATCTTGAGAAGACAAAAGCGGAAACAAATCCATCATGGCATTTTTAAAATGTCATTTAAAAATCTATAATTTATAACAACACTTCCTCCGGTGAAAAAGTCCATATCCTGGTGTCTCTCACATTAAAATCCATCCCGTTTTTGAACAGTAAGATTTGAAATGTTTTTTCAAGTACAGCAAAAACAGTCAAATTTTGAAATATTTCTACTATTTAAAATAACTGTTTTCTATTTAAATATATTTTAAAATGTAATTTATTTCTGTGATCAAAGCTGAATTTTCAGCATCATTACTCCAGTCTTCAGTGCCACATGATCCTTGAGAAATCATTCTAATATGCTGATTTGCTGTTCAAAAAACATTCATTATTATTATTATTATTATTATTATTATGTTGAAAACAGCTGAGCAGAATTTTTTCAGGTTTCTCTGATGAATAAAAAGTTCAGAAAAACAGCATTTATCTGCAACAGAAATTGTAACATTATAAATATCTTTATCATCATTTTTGATCAATTTAAGACATAATTATAAAACTATAATTTCCTTAAAAAAATATTATATTATATATATATATATAATTTTTTTTTTTTTATATATATATATATATACACACACATACACACGCCACGCTTTTAAATAATATACTGTATAATGTTACAAAAGCTTTTTATTTTAGATAAATGCTTATCTTTGGATTTTTCTATTCATCAAAGAATCCTGAAAAAAATGTACTTAACTGTTTTAAATATTGATAATAATATGATAATAATAATAATGTTTCTTGAGCAGCAAATCAGTGTATTAGAATGATTTCTGAAGGATCATGTGACACCGAAGACTGGAGTAATGATGCTGAAAATTCAGATTTGATCACAGAAATAAATTACAAGTTAAAATATATTCAAATAGAAAACTGTTATTTTAGATAATAAAAATATTTTACAATTTTTCAGTTTTTGCTGTACTTCTTTAAAAATATTAAAAATCTTACCATTCAAGAACTTTTGACGGGTAGCGTATTTGTTTAGAGCCGTTTCGGCTTCTAAACGGTGCTTGATCTGTGCAGATTTCTCTCCTGATTCAGACCAGACCACTTTTTCACTGGAGAAAGCCTTATTATAAATGATGGACTTGCATTTTAGTTAAAAAACGAATTGACGAATTTGTTTTTTTACAACCACGCAGCCTTTCCCTTAAGATGTGAACTGATGGACTGGAGTGGTGTGGATTATTTGTGGATTATTGGGTTTTAACAGCTGTTTGGACTCTCATTCTGACGGCACCCATTCACATCCACTGGCGAGCAAGTTATGCGACGACACATTTCTCCAAATCTGATAAAGAAACAAACTCATCTACATCTTGGATGAGCACTTTTACACATTTTGTCATTTGTGAATGCTCACAGCAGGCGATTCAATTCAATACATCAGTCGTTTGAAATGACACTGAGGGAAAGTGAATTAAACTTAAGCATTGTGTAATCTCAGATAAAGATGGAGATCTCTAATCTGTGCTGTGTGTTTGCTTCACCACCAGATGTTACCCTGACTCACGGCAGCCAATCAGAGTCTTCCACATCACGCTAATGAGCACATAATGCTGTCGGCCGATCCTCTCATATACAAACACCCCCGTTACCCACCTCTACAGCCGCACACACAGCTTCTGGTGTTGGTGATTTGAAGTAAGTAGAGTTGAAATTCAAATTCTACTAAACATATTATGAGTTTACATATTGTTAGAACAAGCTGCCCACATAAATGGTACAAAATGCCTTTGATAATCATATATATGCACGGTTAGAGCGCTCACTGGTAGTAATCGGCGTCTCTCACGGCCTCCTCACATCTCTTCAGGGTTTTGGTGTGCTGGTTCTGGAGAGACTGCAGGTCTGACATGGCCTTCATGCACTGGAGCTTCAGACGCTCGTAATCGTGACCCGGCTTCACACTCGGCCTACAGAAACACAAATATATGCAAACGTCTCACACTGCGCAAAGCCATGTGGTTATTATTTATCATTTGCCATATACAGGTGCGTTCAAGAAGTTTAAACACACACACAAAAAAAAGTGTGTTTTTTTTCAGGGTCTATTAACATTCAGGTGAAGAGACACAAAAACAAAAAGTAAAAAGCCTTATGAAATAGTAATGAAAGTAAACATACTTTATTTATACACATAAAGCACTCCGTCCAATCTCACGCTCACAGATAAGATAAGAAAAGACGGACCGTCTAGCAGGGTTATAGTGTTTGTAAGATTGAAACTGGCCTCAAGAAAGATCTGAAATCTCCAGGTCAGTAACAAACACCCTCTTTTCTCCTCTACATTTACCCGAATAACAGCATGAGACGAGTTACTACAGCTACAGTTACAGTTTAGTGTTAATTAAGTATTATTTCTATACTTTATTGCTTAATATTTTTTTATTAGCTTTTATTTTTATATTTAGTTGTCATTTTTCTTTTAGTTTTAGTAACTGTCATGTGCTTTTATTTATTTTTATTTCAATTTTAGTACATTATCCTTTTATGACAGTTAGTTGCAAAAACATTAATTTTTTGAAGTTAAAATTTTCCATTGAATATTTATATGTTAATTTATTATTTATTCAAGTTTTAGTAATTTTTATGAAAGCTTTTCAATCTATTATTTACCTTTTAATTTATTTTATTTCAGTTTTAGTCATTTTAGTACTTCAACCTAAACTAAGTTAAAGTTTTTAATCTAATATGTATATTTTATTTTCATTTAATTTATTTCAGTTTTATTTCAATTAATGAAAACATTTTGTAATAGTTTTAGTTAACAGCAAAAGCAACATTTCTAATTTTTTGTTTAAGCTGAAATTTTCCACCAAATATTTATATTTTAATTTACTTTTATTTCAATTTTAGTTTTAGCCATTTTTGTGAGTTTTTCCATCTAATATTTATATTTTAAATTATTTTTATTTCAGTTTTAGTTTTAGTAATTTTAGTACTTCAACCTAAACTAAGTTAAAGTTTTTCATCTAATATTTATATTTTATTTTAATTTATTTAAGTTTTATTTCAATTAATGGAAACATTTTGTAATAGTTTTAGTTAACAACAAAAACAACATTTCTAATTTTTTAAGTTAAAAATTTCCATCAAATATTTATCTTTTAATTTATTTTTATTTCAGTTTTAGCTTTAGTAATTTTAGTACTTCAATCTAAACTAAGTTTAGGTTTTCCTTTTAATATATATATTTAATTTTAATTTATTCCAATTTTATTCAATTAATGAAAACATTTTGTAAGAGCTTTAGTTAACAGCAAAAGAAACATTTCTACATTTTTTTTAAGCTAAAATTTTCAAGCAAATATTTATTTTTTAATTTATTTTTATTTCAGTTTTAGCAATTTTTATGAAAGTTGTTTCACCTAATATTTATATTTTAATTTATTTTTATTTTGGTTTTAGTTTTAGTCATTTTAGTACTTCATCCCAAACTAAGTTGAAGTTTTCATCTAATATTTATATTTTATTTTAATTTATTTCAGTTTTAATTTCAATTAATGGGAACATTCTGTAATAGTTTTAGTTAACAACAAAAGCAACATTTCTCATTTATTTTAGGTTAAAATTTTCCATGAGATATTTATATATTAATTTATTTTTATTTCACTTGTAGTTTTAGCATTTTTTGTGAATGTTTTTTCATCTAATATTTACATTTTAATTTATTTTTTATTTCAGTTTTAGTTTTAGCAATTTTAGTACTTCAACCTAAACTAAGCTGAAGTTTTTCATCTAATATTTATGTTTATTTTATATATTTTGTAATAGTTTCAGTTAACAACAGGGTTACTATTAACCAAAACTAAAATACTACAGTTAACTAAAACTAAAAAACAATTTTAAAAAGTTACTTAAAATAAAATGTAAAAAACCATTAACTAAAACTAAAAATATCAAAAACAAGGCAAAAATATTTAAATGAAAAAAAATAAATAAATAAATAAATACTTAAAAAAAAATAAATAAATGAAAAATACTATTAAAAGTGTCAAAAAAAACCCCAAGAAAATTATTAAAACTAACTAAAATTAAAATATAAAAATAAAAAATTCAAAATATTCATAAAAACTATAATAGTATTTTAAAGATACTAAAAAAACATAGCTACGGTTACATTGTTACTGTACCTGCAGTCATCAAAGGTGGTGCCGGGCGAGGAGAGGGCCAGTCGTTTACGCAGGTCGTCTCGTTCGCGGGTCACCTGTCTGAGCTGGAAGATCACCGTCTCCAGTTTCTCACTCATCACATGCTTGTCCAGGTGAGCAGGAGGAGGCGAGGATGCTGGGATAGACAGACATGTGTATCAGTAAATAAAATGACAAACAATAGCATTGTACACTATGTATGTACTTCACTACTGAAGAGGGAAACGGCAGGCAGTTGTAGCTGCACAGAGCTTTCAAATGCCGATCTGAAGACGCTAGGCCAGACATGTCAGGTTCACAAACTTTTGCTTTCAGTTTGAGATTCAGCTCTGCTGTTCATACAGATGTTATGAATAAACAATGATTTTATCTGGGCCACTGACGACCCGTCCCATATCCTTCACTGCACAAAACAACAGAGCCGTCTGTCTCGATTTAGACGTCTAATGGACAGAAGCGTCTCTCAGCTGGTGTCTGAGTTCACTCTGTGTTTTTCCCAGTGAGTCCCAGATTTCTTTTTCGCACCAGTAGGATGTCAAGAATATGTCAGGCACTGTACATCATAAACTACTATTGAGATGTGAAAGAAGTCTTTAATGCTCAACAATGCCGCATTTATTTGATTACAAATACAGAAAAATAGTGAAATATTATTTACATTTAAAACAACTGTTTTCTATGTGAATATCTGTTAAAATGTTATATATTTCTGTGATCAAATCTGAATTTTCAGCATCATTACTCAAGTCTTCAGTGTCACATGATCCTTGAGAAATCATTCTAATATGCTGATTTGCTGCTCAACAAACATTTCTAATTATTAGCAACGCTGAAAACAGTTGTGTTGCCTAATATTTTTGTGGAAACCGTCATACATTTTATTTTTCAGAATTTACAGATGAATAGAAACAGCATTTATTTGAAATAAAAATATTTTGTAACATTATAAAATGTCTTTATTGTCTTTTTTTCGAACAATTGAACGTGTTCATGCTGAATAAAACTATATTTTTTTTTTAATTAAAATTATACTGACCTCTAACTTTTGAAAAATATATAATCCTGATTTAGAAAACAAAATAAAGTAAATATATTATATTATATAAAAAATAAGAAATATAATAATACTATTATTATTATTAATGTAATATTTGTTATTAGTAGTAGAATGATATAATAATATCAATACATATAAATATTAAAGTAATATAATTTAGCATTTGTTTATTTCTTTATTTTGAAGGCATGCCAGCATCCAAGTCTAATAAAAACAGGGTAAAATAAAGATTTTTAATGCCCCATTTTAATGCAAATTCTAATGTCTGCAGATTTAAAAATGTTATAAAAAATAAATAAATAAATAAATAAAAAAACAGTATTTTTGTGGATTACTGATTATTTGTGGACTTTTTTAAGAGTAAAATACTTTGGAATTTATTAAATAGTTTGGAATTAAATAAATATGTATAATATATTAAATGAAATCTTATTATCAATGTTAAAAACAGTATTTTTGTGGATTATTGATTGTAGACTTTTTTAGGAGTAAAATACCGTTCGGAATTAAATAAATGTGTCTAATAATACATTAAATGAAATCTTATTATCGATGTTACAAACAGTATTTTTGTGGATTATTGATTATTTGTGAACTTTTTTTAATTAAATAAATACGTATAATAATATATTAAATTAAATCTTATTATCATCAATGTTAAAAACAGTAATTTTGTGGATTAGTGCTTGTTTGTGGATGTTTCTGGGAATAAAATACTGTTTGGAATTAAATAAATATGTCTAATAATACATTAAATTAAATCTTAATATCGATGTTACAAACAGTATTTTTGTGGATTATTGATAATTTGTGGACTTTTTTTTTTTAGGAGTAAAATATTGTTTGGAATTAAATAAATATGTATAATAATATATTAAATTAAATCTTATTATTACCAATGTTAAAAACAGTATTTTTGTGGCTTATTGTTTATTTGTGGGCTTTTTTAGAAGTAAAATACTGTATGGAATTAAATAAATAAATTTGTATAATATATTTTCTTAAAGAAAATGAAGCCTATTTTAAGAGAATTAAGACTTCTGCAATGTGACATTATTTCTATGACAATTAAATGCATTTCCCTCCCAAAAAAAAGTCATTTCTCATGAATGTAATGGCAAAAAAAAACAAATAATAAAATGATCAAATTACCCTTGCCTAACAAATACACACGCTGACCAGACTCACCGACACTGCTGAGAGAACTGCTGCTCTCCGAGTCCGACGGCATCGCAGACAGGACGCTGCACGTGGAACCTGAAACAAACAAACATCAACGTTTACTCCAGCATCTGAGAGTAAATGAAATCTGAGATCATCTGCTCAGTCCGGCTGCATCTCAATCTGTGTGCATCAGTGTATTGTAAACATGAATAAATGCCTGATCCTCTAAACATGGAGACACGTGAATCAAGTTTCAGTGCGCTGGAACAACGTTAACAATGAATCGGCCTGTAAATGGCCGACTCCCTGGGCAGGGAACTTACTACACGAGACACACCTGTGAGAACGGTCGGACATCTCTACTTCCCTCTGAAATCAACAGCGCAGTCAAAGACACACAGAGGCCTCCAGCTGTATTTGAGTAACTCGAGCTGGTAATTGGGCTTGAATGGAGACTCAGTTTCTCTTTCAGGACGGGTCTGTTTATTTGCTCGTCTTTCTTTCCACTCCAGAGCAGTCAATACGTTTCATTTATGTAGTATTGAAATCATTTTGAAAAACAGTTCTTGTCAAAAGTTTGACAACATTAATATTTTTATTAAATATTTTTAAGTCTTTTCTGCTCACCAAGTCTGCATTTGTTTGATCTAAAGTAGAGTAAAAATTCTGAAATATTTTTATAATTTAACATAGCTGAACATTTGAATGTCAGAATATCATGACTTTTGCATAAGTTATGAAGCGCAAGTGTTTCAACATTGAAAATAATCAGAAATGTTTCTTGAGCAGCAAATCAGCCTATTAGAATGATTTCTGATGGATCATGTGACACTGAAGACTGGAGGAATTGTGCTGAAAATTCACTTTGATTGCAGAAATAAAT